>JBBPFP011747430.1:0-18806 GCA_037974795.1 Kaempferia galanga
GGTCCTGCATTTTCTTCTTTCTTTTATTTTTGCTACTTAGACTCGTCAGAAAAATCCATAAAAATAGTCTAAAAATCTAGAAAAATTACAGGATCTTTTTAAAATTATTTTTAAGATTTTTGGGCTGTAACACTACATTTAAACCGATTGAACCTCTGGTTTGGCCGACGGTCAGGCCAGAGTTCCTCTTGCTGATGTAGATCACTATATGAGATTTTTTTTTTTTCCCTCGTATTGCCTATATCTCCTGCCTCCAAGCTTTCCACCCAAGCAAAACCTACCTAAAGGTCTAAGGATGGCTAAAATACTAGGAATTTGATTTGCAAATCAATCAGTAAAAGACTCAATAAAATGAAAACAATTGAGAGGCATGAGATGCTCACCCCCTTTAGGATAAATCTCAATGATATTCATTGTCTGCAACTGCTGCTGAACTTAATTTAAGCTAATAATTTTGCAGACCAATAAAAACAATTAAATTAATAATTTTGATCAAAACAGATGTGGGTAAACATCTTAGGACCTTCGTGCTTACCACATAAATTTACAATTCTGCAACAAGTGTAAGCTGTGGCACAAAGCTTCTACAGATGGTTCTCAGGCAGCCAGAACCCTTCTTCCTCTTAGGCACAAGACTATGCCAAGGCTGTTGGCATTCCAACCAGCCTTCTTCCTCTTTCAACATGCAGCCTCAGCACAGGTTACTTGATACGATTCCTTCCTCAACTTGTCATAAGGTTCTTCATAGAGTCCTTCCTCAAGGTTCCTCCTCGAGCAGTGGCAACATAGCACCCATACAATCTCACTCCGATCAAGATCCAGTATCACATCTCGAAATGAAACAAAACTGAATGTTTAAATCAATATGACAGTCAAATAAGGTTGATCTAATTCAAATTCTACTCGGAAAAAAAACCAAGCAAATAGGAGCAAGCTGATAGGGCATAGTAAGTAAATGTTCAAAGTACCAGCCCTGATTAACTACCAAATGCAAAGTGTTTAAAAAGACTGAGGTTCTAGGAACTTATCCCTCCAAGGCAAAAGCTACATGCTAGATATTCAAAATCATGTCTTCCTGCGATTAACCATTACAACATCTTAGAAGTTCTCCATGCGACTAAGAGCGATACACAGTAGCAGTCCCAGGAAACAAGTAGCGTGAAGAAACAGGCACAGTCTCCACAGTCGCAACCCTGCTTCGTACATTTGGATCTTCATATGCTGCCACTCGGTGGCTCATGACTCGTTCATAGATCCTCTGCTCAGAATTTGAAAGGGGCTCTCCCTCTGTAGCCGGAATCCTCTCAGGAACTAACCTGTACACAAGACTGGCATTGAACAATATTAGTTGGGCATTGGTAAACACAACTCAGTAGCAGTGTGAATGAAGATAATTACAACGATGTCATCGGGCTCGAAGACAACTCAGATACCAAAATGAACATTTCTGCTACTTATAAATTGCACAACATGAGAATTGAAAAAACTATTATGCATCAAAGCAATCTAGTAATTGAACAAACTCTGGTGTATTCATGCTACAGAGTACCAGACCACAAACTACACATCCAAACTCTTATTCCTGGAAATTCCAGGGACGGCCCAGGTAAACATGGATACTCTCCTTGTGATAAAAAATAGATGATGTTGAGCAATTCATGAACATTCAATACAATAAACAATAACAGACACTGGGATGGTTTTAATTGGGAATTAGTACCAAGGCTATTGTCAATTCTAGTCACAAGCTTCAAAATATAATCTTTACAATGCTAATGAAGGACTTTAATTGGCAATTAAAAACTTGCGCCAGCACCACAACCTTTGCCAGCCTATTTTTCTTCTCCAGTTGCCTCCTTCCGTTGCCACTTACAATCTGACCACCACACCCAAAACCCAACACCAGTTGCACTGCATTAGACCGTAAGTCGGACCCAATGTTACCACTAGAAAAGCATAAAAGCACAGTTTCCCTTGGAGAATAAGCACAAACAAGCACAGTTGCAATAAAGGTTTTGTTGCACCTTTCTTATCAACTTAGATTGTTCCTCTGCTTACCCAGTTTTGAGTGAAATAGTTTGGAGCCAAAATTCATTCCACACAGCTTGAGGTGAAATGAACACTGATCAAGAAACATACTAGATTTTAAGGGTTAACTATATAAATTTATAAACCTAAAAAAAATATGGAAAAATACTAACCCCGGTTTGATTGTTTACATAGGCACTACAGTATCGATAAAAAGACAGTAAACCCATTGATTTATTAGTGGATATATGTTAGAAATTCAATGAGAATGTAAACTACTGATCATCACAGTGAGATGTCCACCACTCATTGCCACAATGAGTTATCTGCTAAGATGATACAAGAGACGCATGGATATTAGGAAAGAAATTGCACTGATTAATTATTATTAGAAAGTACCCAATGATGCAATAAATTGTCACATCCATAAATTCAGATTGATTCATATCATCTACTTTAGGAGTATGATGTTCAATCTCTTAAGTCACATTATCTAGGAAATTAATTATAATGTTTGGTTGTGTATCATGTCAACTTATTTTAACACTAAATGAATTTTTGAATATGACGAATATGCTAACTAATTTTAACCTCGTGGCGACCATGCAGGTGAGGATATCATCTTCACCCTATAAAATATAAAGATTTAGAAGACAAAAATAAAGCCGACCAATTTCTCACCTATTAGAAGTCAGGTGGCATAAGAGAAAATAATGAAAACAAGAAAAAGAATCAATTTTAATTTGAGTAATTATTTATTTGGCGTCAAAAAGATAGGTATCTTTTAGTTTGGTAAGAGAATCTTTTGATTTAGTAGTTGTGGGATAATTGTATTTTCTAATATTCAATATTTGTTTCCTAGTTTCACAAGAGTTAATTTTGTTTTAGTGTTTCGATGAATTGATCATTTTTCAAGTAATAAAAATTTTACTTCTCTGATTTTCACTGTGAGATTTTTGTGTGAGATGGGTATCCATTTGCTTATCAATTCATTCAGATTCTATCTCAGTTTTGATTCAATTTTGCTGCCATATCATAAATCCTACTGTGATTACAAAATTTCACAAAACAAAAATATGAATATTCAAGCTGAAAGGGAGGTATATTATTAAGAAGTGAATTTGAAAACAACATCAATAGCTACTACCTTACCTAAAATCAACGAACTTATAATTTAACCATATAACCTAACTTTAAAGATTTCATATTTAAAATTGGTCCCTTTGATTACAAGACTTGTTGCCCTCCAAATAATTGTTCTTTTAATATAAAGAGCAATTACTTATATTATGAAACCTTTAAAGAGCCCATTGACGACATCTTAGAAGGTCTTCAAATGCCATATTTTAGATCCGCCCCTCAATAATGCAATCTTAAAATAACCTCTAGTTAATTTGACCTCTTAAAGAATAATCAATGACCTCAAGGTCACAATAATAGATGTGACCATGACAAAGGTCACATGCTATAACTCCTTCATGCTATTTTGGTGACATAGGTTGAGATCAAAAGTGAAAATTGAACAAATAAGAATGCAACATAAAAATTAAATAATCAACAAATTACACTTTTATTAGAATGTATACTTTTTCATAGTTATTTATGACTCACGCTTGCTAGCCTACAAAATTAGTTCTCTTATCTAGTTTTGTTAGTTAGCTGCAGCCTGCGTGGGCCACTTGACCCGCTTATCTTGCCTTAGTTGGCTTAACTCATCTACTGGTCAACTCGCATGATTTGTCAGCCTCATGTAATCCATCTAGCTCATTCAACTGGATTGGCTTGTTTAGTTCACTTATGCGGTTCTCCGCAGTTCGTTCAATTCATACATTTTGTATGTTCTTTCTAGCTGCTCAACACATCCACCTTATTCCACCAATCTAGTGCATTAAATCCACTTAGTCTATTTAACCTACTCAAGTTGTCAGCTTGTTCAACTCACTCGCATGACCCATCTAGTCCCTCTTGGTTCATTGGACTAGTTCAAGCACCCCCAACTCATCCAATCCATTTGAAATTTGTATTCCTTGGAAAATAAAATATAGTATCAATATGTATGTATCCTTTGAAATGGCGAAAGGAATACCTAGGAAGGATAACAAAAAATATATCAATTCTATTAAGATTAGTTGTCCATACTCAATTAGTACACAAACATAAAAAAGTACAGCCCGTGTACGAAGCTCCCGCCAATACAAGGTCCTGAGGAAGAGTCTATTGTACACAGCCTTATCCTGCTTTGCAAGAGGTTGTTTCCGTGACTTGAACTAGTGACCTCTAAGTCACACGGTAGAAACTTTACTGTTACACCAAGACTCCCCTTCAATTAGTACACAAACATAATAATAATTATTCCATTAGATTTCATAAGAAGTAGAATACTTATTCCTATGAATCAAAAGTGCATTTATGCCAATATAGATATTTTCAATAGAAGTGCACACACAAAGATGCGAAAGAAATAATAGTAATTACATACCGTTCACCTCGTGTAGGATTTTCAACATAGCAAGCTCGTGTAGCCTCCAATAGATGTTGATTGGTTGCAGGTATTACAGAGGGAGCTTGTACGGAGTAAGCATAGGAATCATCTGCATGAGCTTGACGAATATATCTCAACTCCACCGGTGTTACTTGTGGCAAATGACTCGATCTAAGTGGATCCTCAATGGGCAAATGAGGGTCATGTGTCAAATAGCTCGACCTAATTGGATCCTCAATGGGTAGATGAGGGCCATGTGTCAAATGGCTCGACCTATATGGATCCTCAATAGGTAGATGAGGCGGACCATGTGACGAATGACCCAACCTATGTGAATTCTCAAGCGGTAAATCAGATGTCACAAGTGGTTGTTGATCTAACCTAAACGTATCTTCAAGAGGCAAATGTGGTGGTATAGGTGTGATATATGGCACATGGTCCGACCTATATTGGTCGTCAAGAAGCGAACGGGCTAGATGAGGACGATCTCGGACATACTTAGTAGACATGATATGTCCACCCACATTTTTGGTGGATGATGACATATTTGGGAGAGGTGTTGATTGTGATATCTCATTTAGCGAATGTACTAGATGAGGACGATCTTGGACATACTTAGTAGACATGATATGCCCACCCACATTTTTGGTGGATGATGACACATTTGGGAGAGG
The DNA here is from genome assembly GCA_037974795.1 of Kaempferia galanga. Classification (NCBI taxonomy): domain Eukaryota; kingdom Viridiplantae; phylum Streptophyta; class Magnoliopsida; order Zingiberales; family Zingiberaceae; genus Kaempferia; species Kaempferia galanga. The sequence continues at coordinate 5,185 of JBBPFP011747430.1, forward strand.
TGTTGATTGTGATATCTCATTTAGCGAATGGACTAGATGAGGACGATCTTGGACATACTTAGTAGGCATGATATGCTCACCCACATTTTTCGTGGATGATGACACATTTGGGAGAGAAGGTGTTGATTGTGATATCACATTTATAGGACGAAACAACGATAACAATTCACGAACCTGCATTTTGATTGGCATAGTACCAAGATGATAAGTTTGAAATATATTTATATACACAAAAATAGTCATCTTGGATGACTGACACCAGACCAAGATCTCCAAGTACCTGTTTTGAATTAAGCTCAGGAGTAAATTTGCCCTTGTTATAATTTTCTATAATGGCAGATCTAAATATAGCCTCAGGAAGTGGCTGACATTCCAAATAAACCTTGAATTTCACCTACGTCAAAGAACACATTAAGAAGCAATGGGCATATACTCAATTAGAAGTGATGCATCCAGCTAACAATTGAGTCGGCAATATCATGATCAATCAAAGCTATATAACAATAAAAATGGATTGTCCCTAAGAAGTTAACCTTTAGTCATTTGAAGATTTTCGATGACTATATACTAGAAAGTACAAGTATTAAAATGAAAGCTTCATAGACAATCCTAATCACGAAATATGAACAAAGAAAACAGACAGCGTAGTAACAAACAATAATATCAATTAATATACTTCTAAAAATAAGAACTACATCAGGTTAATGGAGGCAATTGTGGCAAGACTGAAATTGAGATGTCAGCATATCTTAACAACACATCAGCTGCTGCAGTGGCTATATCAGAAGGCTCCAGAGATTGATAATTCTAAGAATGGTCATTCATTTACACAAGGTGCGACAGGTAGCCCAATAGGGGGATCACTCATTTTTTAGTGATTCTATTGGTTATTCCAAATATTTAAATTTATTGAAGATTTACACAACAGGCAGAGAAAAGCTGCATTTTTCCCCTTTTTGACCTATAAAAATTAAGGCATTTAAGATCCTCCACCTATCTATCTCATATTCTCATTCATCCATATATATGCAGCTCTCTCAGATTCCAGCCCATTCATCTCTTCTTCCTTAAATTCTCTTTCTAGCATGAGCTCAAAATCGCAATGCTCATTACAATTCACATAAAAATTGATGATACAAAAACATTTTCCTTGGAAAATATTTGCAAAGTACCTTAATATCCGATCCTTGAATATGCATGGTTGGAAACTCATTTTGGAATGATTAATTTTCTTCCAATACAGAAAAGTAGTAGCTTCAAATTAATCATGTATATTAACACTAGTAAGTATAAAATATTTTATCTCAATATAGCGGGTGAATTTCTAAATCTACACATATTATGCCTTCTTTTCCAAATCTCTTACGGAGTTTTAAATTTTTTAATCTATCATAGATTATAAATTATATCAAATCTATTACAGCGTTAATTTTAATTCTCTATTGAATGTCAAGGTGGCAAAATGACCAGTTGTCAAATTTAACAAATTGCATGCCATCTCACCCTCCAATCAACTATATGATACTAAAAAAATAAACGTCAAGGCCAACACACTCCTATCCTGATTCCCACTCTTGTCCTGCTGATGCAGCCCCTCTCTTGAATCCCAATGTCGTCGAGCATCATAGCAATCATTCAATATCACATGCTCCTTGGTGTACGGCATCAACCCCTACTGCCTCTAACTCAGGTTTGTCATGGTTCTGTTCACAAAGGCGGTGGGCAAAACCTTGGCAGCATTAATTCTCCAGCAAATAATGTCCCCGACATGGTGGAAGTAGATGAGGCATTTGCAAGTTGGCATGGAGAAGGAATTGGATCTTGCGTGTGAAGAAATCAACTAATTCATAGCCAAAAGCATAGCAGATAAGAAGCTACCTCAATCTTAACCAGAAGGTAAATGAAAGCAGATTTTTATCTCCCTACATCGACAACAATGATGAAGATGCTGAAGATGAAAGGTCCACTGAAGTTGATAGGTTCCGTGGCACAGCCATGAACTTTATGTTAGCCGGAAGGGACTAGCATAGGCACACTTGGTTTTTGGGTTACTTTCAAGAATCAAGCAGTGGAATGGAAGATTCTCAATGAACTGAAGTGTGTCGCTCAAAATGAGAAGAAATCAAACTTTGATGATGGTTTGTCCCTGAATTTGAAGTACTTGCATATTATTGTGTGAGTTGCTCTGGCTCTTCCTCCACTTCCTTTAAAAGTAGAAGGTGGCTCAGCAAGCCAACATACTCAACAACCATAAAGTCAAACTAGGTACAAAGATTCAAATGTCTGCATACACCATAGGGAGGAAGGAGGGGATTTACAGCAAGGATTGTTTGGAGTTCAAACCAGGGAGGTGGATCTTGGAGAAGAGAAGGACTAGAGAGGTGGATCTTGGAGAAGAGAAGGATGAAGCACAAGCCACAGTACAAGTTCTTAGAGCTCAACTCCAGGTCCAAGACTTGCTAATGTTAGGATGTCGGAAAGGGGCTGCACAAAGGGGATAGAAGGGATAGGAGTGTGTTAGCCTTCAGGTTCTTGATTTTTTGTATATAACAATATGGTTGTTTAGAGGGTGAGGTCGAATTTAGTGATTGGTCATTTTGTCACACCAACATTTAACAAAAAATTAACTGATATTAAATGCAATAAAGATTTGATGCAAATAGATTACAAAAAACTTCATGAAAGTAAATTTGAAAAAGAGGATATAGTACTTGCTAGATTGATAAATTTACCCCAATATAAAAGAAAACATTGTGATTATCAACAATCATTTTGATATCCACAAATATAGTTGTATGGCTATTTTTAAAAACATTGGCATCTTACTTCCTACATAAAAAATATTACCAAACAAAAGCATAAAGTGATAACATGCTTGGCGATGATATCAGTGACACAAAATTGATTCAATGACTGAGAAACATTTGTGATGAAACATGCATTGAACTTGAAGATCTTTGAAAAAAAAATTTATGAGCTGACCCAAATTTTAAAGGAGTCACTATTGGCTTATTCCCTAATTACATGTCCGGTATAGTACTGAAGTTCATGAAGATTAATGTTATCTCTACTAGAGGGAACGAAGAGGGGAAAGAAAGGAAGAGCATCCAGAGGAAAGAGGGGAAGGAAAGAAAATGACACATTTGTCATTCTCAAGGAATGCAGAACTAAATTAGTCTTATCAATAGCTTTTTCTCTCTCTTTCCTCTTCTGCCCACTTTTGGAAGGAAACAAAACTGGGAAAAGAGGACAAATTATTTGTTTCTCTTCCCCAAGTTTTTAAATTCTTCCACCAAAGTAGAGAAGGGAAATGATTGCTTTCCCATCTCCCTTCCCTCTATTTGGGCTCCCTTCCTCTGATGTAGACACAACATAAGCGTGTGTTTCCCATAAGGGAAGGAAATGAGAACAAAAACAAGGCCATTGAAAGACTTTCCCAGTGACAAATTAGGAAAATCATTAATAAGAAGTTCTCATCCCTTGTCTAAGACCATATACTGATCACAGAGAAACCAAATTAATTAACACAAAAGGAAGCCCTCACCAACTCAGTGGCTGCAAGGAGCGACTTTCTTTCTATTTAATTCACGTTTAAGGGAGGGAAGAAAAGAAAGAGTTCAAGTTGATCCCTTCAAGTACTGGTGAGGTAAACAAATAAAGGAACCAAGACCCTAACGGACAGAAAAAGGAGCCTTACTGGACCCTCTCAAGAACAGCTGGAAAAAACAACGGCAGCTCAATTTTAGAATAAAGAATTTGAGTCCCTCAACTGAACCTATGTTCCTTCTTTCTTCTCTGTTGCTTTTTAAGTAGATGTTCCTGTTGCTGTTGTTGCTAAGTAGCTCACCCTTAGGGTTCTTAAGAGGAAAGGCTGGTTGTTCATGGTTTCACTATCACGGCACAATAGTCATTAGTAGGAGATCTGGGGGGTTAAGGTGATTAAGAGAATCATCTGTTCTCTATTTGAGAGAGAGAGAGAGAGAGAGAGAGAGAGGCCTAGGGAAACCTTCTCTTAGTTGTTCCCAATTATACTTTTGATTGATTTGAGTCATGTTCTTGTGCAATGCAATGACAATCTGACCTTGAAATATATAAAAAAAAATCCAAATCTACTTTTGATTTATATTTTTTTTCATATCTTAACAAATAAAGTTTTAAATAAATTCTCTCCCTGTTTTCTTCCTTCAAATGAAATGGTAAGAAGAAAAAGTCTCTGTCTTTCCTTCCTTTAGTATTTCTTTCCTTCCCTCTAAGGAAATCAAAACTAAAGAAATATTTCTCAATAAAAGTCTTTTAATCGCTGTCTGCTTCCCTAATTGTTTTCTTCAAAGTAAGAGACAAGAAAGTGACAAATTATAAAAGATTAGAGAATAAACAAGAGAAAAAAGATATTTGAGCACCTACTCTTATGGAGAGGAGTTAATAATGGGAGGGGATTAGTAAAAATTTATATTTCTCAAAAAGCTAATAAAAAATATCATAGAGAAAGATTGAATAAAACTCTGTGGCTTCTTCCATCTACTCGAGAAAGAAGAAGGGAAACAGCTCAAGAGAGACACTGACCAGTGAGGATCAACCGAGAGTAATAAACAAGATAGATGGGCCAACAACATAGTTGACAAGACTTAGTTGGCCTAGTGTAGTTAGACTTAAATATATTCCATTTAGTAAAACAGATGTTGCAATGTTTGGTATGCATGTACGTGATGTTCTGTTAGTGAAACTGGTGTGGCTACTCCAAGAAGAATCAGTTACACCAATCAAAATCTAAACAGGGAAGGGGAAAGAGATTTAAAAAAAAAAAATTGATACATATATCACCTGATGGAAAACTAAGGAATAAATCGGAGAGGAGAGAGGAAGAATAAGAAATTAAATTGATGCTAGCATATTAACTTACTACATTAGTTGGGATGCCTATAAATGGGCATGGTGCACACACTACTACCAAACCCATAAACTACACCAAACACCTTACAAAAAGGCTTGTTTAATCCAAATGCATGTTGTTTGCTAAACTAACTAAAACCATAAATAAAGACACTCGTAAATTAACAAATAACCAACATAGTTCAATAAGCATCCGATTGAGCTGTTTCTTTGCCTGCATAACCTTATGCAATGAAGATGCATGGCATCTGATTATATTTACACAAGGATCTTATAGACTAGAGCATATGGGCTTATTAAAATTATAAGACATGTTTAAAGATAAATGGTTTTGCTAAATCGACAAATAAGAAGTTATTGATGGGGTAAACATGACAAAATTATGTCATATGGATATGTTTTTCGGCACATCATGTTATACATTACTGTGCCTATGCACCAGCATATGTGTTTGCAGACTGCATTTGAATTCTAAAATGGTTTAACAGCATATGGCCTGCATATGCCTAAAAACTTATTGATTAATACCACAAATTCCCAAACGCCAGATAAAGCAGACAAACAATCAAGGGACTGATTGCCCTTAATAAACTTGGCTGCTAAAAGTATTTTAGATGGGGTTTTGTGTTTCTTTTATTTTTCAACAGCAATCATGCTGTAAAAAAAATGATATCCCAGCGACATCTAATAAACAAAATCACATTTACAAAAGGAATTTGAGCTGTCTATGTGTGGCATTGTTCTGTCTCTAATGCTCTATTTACTTGGGAGGATGGATTCAGAAACTAAGGAAAGTTTTCAAGAGGATGGATTTGGTATCCTTTCCGTTGTTTACTTGATCTAAACTAATGGATAGACGGATTTATAAATCCATCAGCTGATACGTGCGTGAATAAAATTTTATCCACCCAAAATCAGGCGGAAAGTCTCTTTCCTTCCTTCTTCGTCACATCGCTGCCTCAAACACGCGCGTTGGCTACACTGTGCTACCGCTGGCCATGGGCATTTCGAACAGCGATAATAATGAAAAGAAAGCTAAAAAAGAAGAGAGTAATTTTAAGCCGGAGGAAATCGCTGGTAATCTGTCCAAGCCCAACTGGACAGAGGATTAAAGGAGGGCGGCGCTGAAGCAGACGAAGAAGAAACAGACAAGTATTGCAGTGAATGAGAAGCTATGGAAGAACCCTCATCTGTCGCCGCCATCTTCGAGGTATCAGAGATGATCGCCGGAGGAGGAGGATGAAGAGGGAAAAGAAACAGAGGAATGACATTTCCTACCACTCCAACGCCAGGAAAGCATCACCGTCGCCGGAAGAGGATGAAGAGGGAAAAGGAGAAGCAGCCATGGGCGAATGCTTGGGCACAGCTTCGAGTTCTAAAAGAGGGAAGGAAAGTGGCTGCTTGTAGGGCTGCCTGTGGTCGCTGATCGCTCACGAAGGGAGGAAGGGAAGGGAGGTCCTGCTCTAATACTGTTTTTTTTTTCTTTTTTCCTTCCATGAGTTTCTCTCTTTTCCCTCGTCATTTTCTGCAGGGATTCATTTCATAGTCGTCGCTAGAGGAGGATGAAGAAGGAAAAGCAGCCATGCACGACTGCTTGGGCAAAGCTGCAAGTTCTAAAAGAGGGAGGGAAAGCAGCCGCTTGTGATAGCCAGCCGTATACAAATGGAGGCCTTGCACAGCAGCTCACAAAGTGAAGGGAGGTCCTGTCGCCAACGCTAGTTTTTTTCTTCCGTGAGTTTCTCTCTTTTCCCTTGTGGCCTCGTCCTTTTCTACAAGGATTTATTTCTCTTCCCCTCCCTTCTCTTCTTTCGCGTGAAAGACCCAGCTTTTTCAAAGAATCCGTTCCTTTCTCTATCCGTACCTTGGAGTAAACATAGCACAATTGTTTCTAGATTCAAACTTCGCTACCGTCTTACTCTCAATGATGAAACAATGGTGCCCTTCAATGGAGTAATACTTATTGGTCTCCTCTCATAGCAACCATAAAATTTTATTGAAGAAAAAAATGCAATGGGAATGATATTCATCTTCATTTCCGATAAGTAAGTTTACTGCCATCAGTACTCTTCTAATCAGTGTTGTGCACCAATAAGTATACATTTAGCGAATATAATTGTGGGAAAAAAAGCTAGAAGATTACATCTAAGAAAACCACAACTTTATTTACCTGAGCTGGGAAGGCGCCTCCGAAAGCTGCCGGCGACAGGTTCATCCCACCCTGGCAGGTGGCCTTATAAACCCCGTACAGAAGCTTCAGCTGGAAATCATAGAGGAACAGTTTGGCGCCTGGCTTGATCCTCTCCACAATCTCCTTATTTCCACCGGGAAGTCCAAATACCTGGAAGCTGAAGCACTCGGGCTTCGTCTTCCTGCTGCACATAAAGATGAATCCCCAGCTCTTCTTGACCGGCGTGGCTGCAGCAGGTTCCTTCCCATTTTCCACCGCACTGCTGGTGTTGGCAAGGGAAGTCACCGCAGCGTCCGCCGTCGAGGATGTTGGAGGATGACTCTCCTTTGGATGATTCTCCTCGTTCTTCTTCCCCTTCTTTTTGATCTTCTCTGACGGTGTCAGGGAAGCACTTCCCTGGATCCTCCTCTTCAGTTTTTGTACCTTCACCATCTGACAGAAAAGCTAAATCAGGAAGATGGGATCGGAGACGGAGGAGGAGAGTGATGAGGAGGACCAACCAGTGAAGGCCCGGCGACGATCGAGGGTAATCGAGGAGAACGACGACGGGAGAGAGGAAGCCCTAACGGGATCGGAATCCGAAGGCAGCGGCCACGGGAGAAATAAATGGGTGCGGATGGATGGGGTAGCAAGATCACCGTGGACCCGATGGACGCCACGTGGATTGAAGGACGTCAGGGATTGAATCATCTCCAGTCTGCGTCTCTCTTTTATTTTGCATTTTTATTTTTATTTTTTAAACGGCCTCCGTGTTGGTGGCCCACTCCAAAGGGACCATCCTGAGCATTTTATTTCTGGCTTTCTTTTGCGTTCGCGAGTAGAAGAAAAAGGTGCCCTTCTCCTATTTCACAGGTTCCGAGAAGGAATCCAGTATTAGGGTTTCCACCTATTCTCCACCCAGCGATCAGCTTCGATTCGACGGTAGAGCCCTCGGCGCTGATGATATTGCTCCAGGATTCTCAGATATGAGAGCGCCGGAGCAACTGCTCGCCGTGATGTCCCTCGCGGCCGCGCCGCCGGGGCTCCCAACGGTCACCGACCAGGGTCCGGCACCCTCCCCCTCGTGGTTCGTGGGTTGCCATGGGCCCTTGTACAACTTCGCGTTGATCGTCCCCTCCGCCCTATTCGTAGCTTACCTCGCTTCCCTGGCGAGGAGGAGCTTCGCCAAGCTCACGTCCGGTCAGTCTTATCTGATGGTTGCCTACTACGCCCTCCTGTGGCTTGTCAGCCTGCTCAATCTCTTATGGTGCCTAGTCCAGGTGCTGTATCATTTGCTGCTGTTACTTTTGCCATAATTTTTTTTTTCTTTTATTCGGAACTTGCATGATTATGCAAACATGGTTCTTTTATCCATTTACCCTATTATGTGTTTATGTCCAATAATTCTGAGTAGTTTCTTTGTGTGCGTGGATTCTTATATTCAAATAAGGAGGATATACTGATAGAACTTATTGGCAATCAAATAATGCTTAGATCAACCTAACTACATCAATTGGTTTATAAAACACAACGTGCTGTTTTTACAGTTTCCTTGACTTAGTATTCACTTCCTTCTTGTTGGATAAAACTATAATGGATGTCATGCTTAAAAATTAAAATAATATTATTGTGATAGGAAATTTATAAAACATACGGTGAACTGTTGTTGCTGCAAGATTTCCATTAGACTTAGGTCTATATAAGATTTCCATGAAGTAAACTGTTGTTGCTGCAAGTTAGATAATGTAGGAATTAACACAAGGTGACATAACAACAGACCTTGCTCTGTCCTGATTCTAAGACAATAGATACCGTTGGCAAATTATAGACACTTAGCATTACTGAAAATAGAATTTGAAATTATTGTGGACCAGCAAACATCTGTATATTTTGTTGGAACTAAAAGTAGAGTTTGAAACAAAGCAATGTTTCGTTGGTCACAAACACAATTATAAATAAACAGTGTTTAAAATTCTAGTACCTTTTGAAACGGTTCATAAGTATCAAAGAAATGCTTGGGAATTGATTTTTCCAGCATTCTGGAATACATTTGGTCTAATTACTTGATTGTGTTATATTTGCGCTACATGACATGATATCCTTAAGCCAATGTTATCATAGCTTAATATGCCATGGAATAGAGAGAGAATCATGCATCAACATGTGAGATATGTTATCCTTTATATTCTTGATTTTAGCTGTAATTGATAATCACAATATCTATTTTTTCGGTTAATTGCTCAGTTTATTGACCGAATAGTCCAAAAAAGATACTTATTAGGCAAACTAAGAAAATTGTAAATCCTTGATGAAATTGATGGACTTGCTGAGATTCAGTTGAGAGCTATCATACTTGAGACTCAAAAAGGACGAAAATATGTTATTGATGTGAAGCAGCTGCTTTTATTTGATAGATCATTCTGCTGTAAATTGACCTTTTCTTTTATTATCTATTTCCAGTTATCAAATGCCTCTGACAATCAGCAAACTTGGCTCTTCATCTTGGCCATAACATATCATGTTTGCAATTGTTTCTTCATCTGTTTATTTGAAAGCAGGTGTGGCAGTGTACTTCTGCGAAGGAATCTTCATGGAATATATTATCTTTGTTTGCGGAAACTGGGTTGTTATTCATGGAAATAAGCTTGCTGGCGTTTCTGCTTCAAGGAAATCATGCAGGTGGGTTGGATGTTTTGACACGTACATTTGTAGTGTCTGGAGTAATTGTTGCAGCTGATACACTACTAAAGGTAATAAAATTCTAAATGTATTCCTATTATTCAGTAAGTTGTCTTTATAGTGCTCTTTTTTCAATCCCTTTCCATAACGATTTTTAGGTAAAAATATTCTGCTAGAATATAATTTAACAAAGTTATTATTTCCACTTTTTGGATTACAGTATTTGTCTGGAAACTGATGGATCTTTGTGCTAGTCAACAGATTGATAACACCAAATTTAGAGTAGAAAAATTAAATCCATTACTGTGTATGTACTATCTGTCAGGCTTCGAGATTTTTAGTATTATCGAGAATATACAAACCATCTTATCTATATTAGGGCAATGAATACATGACCACATTTAACTAACCATACTTTGCTCAAGGATGTCCAATTCAAGAATCTATTAGGATCTTAAAAATGGGGTTAATATTGTCTCATGAGCAAAACAACCTTAATACCAGGAGAAATAGATAAAAATGTGAAGAGAATGATAGAACCTGTAGAAAAATAGTGAGGAGACAAGATGAAGGAAAAAGTGGGAAGCATGAATGCCAGGATTGGTGGACATGATGAAAAATGGAATATGAAAGGCATGAAATCTCTGATGATGCGAATCTTTGGCATTATATAATAAGTTAAATGGTAAGTAGCATTTGTCCTGTGAGAATTAATATATTTTTACCGTTTACTTGTCCAAAAGATGAGGTTATTCATTTTAGTTAATCATAGTCTGGCAATGGGTGGTCAAGCCTACTCTATAAGATCTAGTTGATGCCTTGGCCAGCTTCAGAGTTCTTATAGTTCAACCAATTGGTGCCTTGGAGCAGATTTCTACTATTCAGTCAAATCCATTGTCTTATTCCTGTGGAATCTGCCTGCGTAGTTTGAGATGGGTAGATCTCGGAATTGTATAATTATGTCATCTACATATTTCACTATTGGTTCTGCAGGTAACGGTGTGTCTATGTTCTTTGACAATCTCAGTGCAAGTGGTTGCAGTAATGTTATCTGTTGGCATTTTTATGATGTGTGTATATCGTGTACATTTTATAGAACTTCAAAATCAATTTCATTCCAACAAATACTTGTGAAACATTTTTTGTAATCATCTGGGATATGCCATATAAATTGTCCTTAGATTGAACCAGAAAGATCATTTTTATTCCCATTCGCTGCTACTTCAATTCATGTTAGTCTATAGCATTAGCTGAAGATGGTATTGATTTTGATCTACTTCATAATGTGTGGAGGATCATGTTGATTTGGAAGAAGCACATCTTCTCTATGTTTGGTTCTTGCACTAATAAACAAGAGAATATTATTGAATGAACTTCACTAGTAGTTTACTTAGTTTTCCATAGGCCTTCATTGTGGTCTTCACATCACCAAATAAAATAAAATGAGGAATATCTGACTGGTCTTCCCTCTGCAGACTATCTACATATATGGATTTAGGGTTCCTCTATTTGCAGACAGCAACGACAAAGAAAATCGTGCAAGATGGAGTTTGTGGATTGTCCATAAGCTGTTGCTTACTGCAGTCTATGGCTTCATCTTCTTCATGCATCAGTCAAAGTGGAGAGAAAGATTACCTGGTAATCCTAATTTCCTTCTGGGGTTCTACTAAACGCAGCATTGCTTCTTCACTGTCAGTTATTAATTATTGTACACATTGGCAGCGAGACCATCATTCTACAAGTATGTGTGTGCTATGCTGTTGCTGAATACCATGTCCCTGTTTGGCTGCCTGTTTGCTGCAAATGGATCTGGATTTGGAATATGGTATTGATTATATCCCATTCTTGTCTATTATAATATAAGATGCCAAATGCCAATTGTGTTTCTTGTAGGTTGTTCAATCTGACAACTGTATGCTACCACTCCCTTTATCTTCCCCTTTTATATGTCGTCTTTCTGGCAGATTTTTTCCAGGTTCTTTCTTTCACATTACCTCTTATGTCCTTGACCTGAGCTAGTTGCTTCGACAATATATTTAATATATATCTATTTTTACTTTACAGGAAGAAGATATGCGTTTGGAGAATGTGTACTACTCTGAAATGAAGGACGCTGGTTTCTTTGACGACGATTGGGATTAATACATCGGGCATAGGTTCCGAGCCCACTCACTGTAGTTTTGTAAATTCACTGGATAACACAATACATAACTCAAGAACTTCATGAATTTCAAGCATTTGTATGACACATTTGATATTCCAATATAATCTTTGCAAATCTGTCGGCGTTTTCTAAATTCTCTTGTTTTCTTTTCTACATCTCAATTATTCTTTGGATCTAGGTAGCCCAGCTAGTAAGTAGAGAGTATCTGGGAAGGTTCTCTTAGTTTTCAGTACCTTTTGTGATTTTAATAGTAAAGCGAATGAGGCAAGGTGGGGGCTGCTTGTGCGTCGTGGAGATGCCGAGCTGCATCACAAGGCCCACGGCTAGATATCAGAATTGCCATGGCAAAGAGACCAAAATGGGAAGCCATGAAGGAAAGGAAAGGAAAGCAAGGCCCGAGGCTAGAGTTCAGAGTTGCCATGGCAAAGAGGCCAAAATGGGAAGCCACGAAGGAAAGGAAAGGCTAGTAGAGTAGATTCTGAGATGATCTATCTAGATAAGAGCTAAAACTGTGTTGGTGTTTAAAACTGTGTTGGTGTTTATATAATGAAGGATGGTGGAGAGGTTGCAAGGTAAAAATGAGTTGTGTTAAGTAATTGCATGTCATGGTTGGTAGGAAAGAGTAGATTTGGAGGGTTTGAAAAATGACCTGTTTGAAGCAAGGGTTGGTCAACTCAGCTTAATATCATATCCCAATTTCATGGGAAGTCAACGGAGGCCATTGATGGATTACAAGTAGTTCAGAAGGCCACCTACACTGCAGGTCTTCTTCATTCAAACTTGGACCAGATTGTGGACGGTGTAAAATTAAAGTTATTCACAAAGTAAATTAGGAATGTAGGCTGGCCTGTTTAGTAGCCAGGCTTTAACGTGCTGAGTTGGATTCATGTAGGTAAACCATGTCCAATAGAAATGGTTTTTTCTTATTTATAAATGCACCCAAGCGTCCCTCACCATCCTTCCAAGCTACGGGAAGATAAATAAATCATGAAATCAATTTATAATCGACTGTTGAGTGGTTAGACGGTGAAAGGAATTTTTTTAGGGCATATGTCCATAAAAATTAATTATTATTCTATTATAGTTAATATATCACTCTCTATCCAATTGAACAAGATCCCAAGATATTTGATTTCATAGTCGTGAAATACTTCATCTTTATCAAATATTAATATTATTTGTATCATGTTTGACTTGTTGACAAAGACTGACTAATAGAATAAGCTAACTAGGTAAGCTGAGTCAATAGATTGGAAGAGCCCAAGGGATCGATTCTATCAAACTAGACAAGTTAGAAGAATTGGAGAAACCGAGTTAGAGAGCGAATTTAAATAGCTTGAGCATTAACAGAGAGCCAAACGGGCCAAATGGCATCAGCATGCTCATTTGTTTTCTGAGCTTATGTGGAGGACCTTGTTTGGATGGAAACAAACACCGTCAATCAACTCTTCCCAACTCAACCTGACTTTTGAATCTAGAATAGCTTTTAAGATTTTAGTATAAGTAAATGAACACGTAAAGTTATAATCACGACCGAAATAATAGGTGATTCAAGTATTATTACATAATGCATAATGCATAAAGCAGACTAGTACACAGTTATGCCAACACACTAACAGAACCACCATCATAATCATGAGTACAATCATACACACAGATATAAACTAGACACGCTGTAATAAACTAAAATACACTGAATACATGAAGCCTGAAGTCGATCGA
>JBBPFP011748526.1:0-18805 GCA_037974795.1 Kaempferia galanga
TACCTGTGCAGACAGATAGAGCAGTCATGCTTGACGAAATCTTGGATTATGTGAAGTTTTTGAGGTTGCAAGTGAAGGTAAGTATGCACTAATAATAAATTAAATTTTTAGAATGAAATACGATGTGGATATTTGAATAATATATCCTCCAAAACAGTAGAGTTTATAATAGTGCCATGTTATATATATATAAATATAGATATATATAAAGAGATGCTATATAACTACTACCTCATGGCCACCTGGGATATTGGAAGGATTTGATTATACTCTTCTTGCAGATCCAACAAAATTAGACTAATTGTTAATCAACTTGTCTATGTGGATCCTGTCATGTGGCATTTGAATTTGCTGCTAGAGACCTATTTATGGCCAACTTTGGTCGGTTAGATTTAAAAAACCTCATGAATTAATTTAGTTACAAGTGTGGTTTTGGCTGTATTGACGACATCTTTTGTTGTAACTAGACTTGATTAAATTGGTTATTGGGAAGTTAAAATTATGACAGGCTTACCTGAAGCTATTCTTATAATAGAATTACCTTTTAACATTTAATTGCATAATTTATATTTGTCTAATTGCAGTTTTTGAAATGGGATAGATTAGCCATACTTTGAACAAAGGGAATTTTGTGATTCTAGCTTAATGTGTCAAAATGTAAACTCTGAATCAAAGAACCTGACTTCTTAAAGGGTTCAACTTTTAACATTTCTACATTTACTTCACACATTGTTTCCTTGAGAATTGGACTTCCTTTATGTGAATATGTGCAATTTAAAAGACAGTAGTAATTCTAGTTTGTTGCATCTCGATCTGTTGAATTGCTTAAAATTAAGTTGAATTTCATTATGATGCCATATTTCCATGTTCCTCCAAACTATTTGGGTTCTCTTTCATTGAGCTCTATATACTGGAACAGTGAAGGCCTCTCACATCACTTAGTTGCTGCAACTTAGCGTTATAATAAATTCAGTTGAGTCCATCCTCATTGGGTTTAGACAATATTTTATGTTAGTTTTCAAGATTGAATGAAATCCTTAATCTTGTTTTAATCTCAGTATGGAACTGATATTGGCAATTTAACTTGTACCTTTTATTTTTACTAAATTTACACTAGCTACGATGCATGTTCTTTTACTTCTTTTGTTGTGTCAGTAAATCTAATAAAACATAGTACTAATTGCTGATTGTATACTGGTCATCACAATAGTAACAGTAGTTTGTCAGTGTGCCATTGAACAAATAATTTGAGTATTATTTTTCTTGATACCATACATTGCTCCCACACGCTAACTGTTTCTGAATCTCACAGAATGCTTGACCAGCTAATTGATTTACCCTTTCTACTAGAACTGAATTTTATCTTGAAACTCAAACTTCTAAAAATAGGTTCTAAGTATGAGTAGGCTGGGTGGTACCGGTGCTGTGGCACAGCTGATAGCTGATATTCCTGTGTCAATTGAGGTAAAAATTAATACCTGCATCCTGCAAGATTATCATATTTTCATTTTTATGTAGAATTTTTCACTGTTCATTGTTCACTGCACTACTTTCTATGAGCTTTATGTGACTGTTTTCTAACAAATTATAGACATATTGGTTATTGGTTCACATAATGATGCAAATACCAATATTTTTAATGGTAGTTGATATTGTGAAAATACTTGCAAATCTCTATTTCAGATTTGGAACAGAACATGTTTTCAGAAAGCAGACTGGGTAACTGCCTAGGTGGATTTGAACAGGGTTCCTTTAGGCAGACCTTATTAGGCGGGTTAGGCAAGCTAGGTGACCTTGGGAAGTCCAGTTTAATGGGAAATTGGGTTTTTTTAAAGGTTTTTGCTTCACTTTCTTAGTTAGTACTCAAACCTTAATCCTCATCCCTATCTCTCTCGATCTCTTCTCCCTTTTTAATATTTTAAAACAAAATCTTTTAGAAGAGGAAAGGATATATAGTATCTGTTATTCCGAAATCTCCTATTTGAGATTTGGAACAGATTGTCTTCAGGTAAGAGGTGTATGTGTTCGGGCAATCTTACTTGATTTCTTCCACTCTGCAAATCTCATTTAGCTGTTTGCTACAAGATTGGCAACCATTTTTCTTGTTCAAAATTATCCTCTTAGTTCAGAGATTATCAATAAGTTCACGCAGTAATCAGTATGCATCCTTTCAAATCTCACATGTAGTTTCAATTTGTAGATTTAATTGGTCTACACAAGAGTTCCTTACTATTACAGTGCTAGTATACATTGCTTTTTCAAACTTTAGGTCACAGAAAAAATAGCTTTGGGCTTCCGTATTCTATGCTGGAAATTCCATACGGTAGCATGAATCCAAACTGGTGAGTTTCAAACCAGTGAATGAACACTGGAAGTTGGATGCAAGCATTGCGATTATGTAAGAACAGCTTGAATCATAATTCACATACTTATTAACTTCCTATAAAGTTTATCCTTCAATTACTGTGAATCAAGCTAACCTCAGAAACAAATCTGTCAGTAGCTGTGAAATAATTGTTTGAGATCGATTTTGTCTTGTTGACTCTTCTCCATTTACATAGGGCCTTGCTTAGTCAAACAGTCCCTTACAGATAATCTTGAATAATACGTTTTTGCTTTAGTGACTTGATTTTTCACAATAAAGTGTAATAACAACTTCCAGCTTATGTTTCATCTATTCTCAATTAGTTATTTAGTGTAAATATATCTATACACAGTCAATTTTGAACATTTTGTTACTTGTTTAGTGCAATGGTAATTGTTTTGCTGTTAACTATCTATCCGATGAGGCTCTTTTTGTATCTTAAATCTTTCCACAATAAAGAAAATAATGTTATCGGACTTGGTAACGTTTCACACTCGTCATTTCAGGGAGAACCCAGCAAGGCTGGCAGCCATCAACATGTATGGGAGAAGTGGTCCACCGATGGCACAGAACGGCAAGTAGCAAAGCTGATGGAGGAGGACATAGGAGCTGCAATGCAGTTCCTTCAGTCCAAAGCTCTGTGCATGATGCCAGTATCACTTGCCATGGCGATCTACGACACGCACCAGCCTGAGGCCCAATCAGTCAAACATGAACCCAGCACGCCTTCCTAACAAAAGCAATCAACCTACAACAACCGACCTCATTCTTGCATCACCCTAACAATCATGACACCGAAGATTCTTCAGTAGATGTCAAATAATGTAACTCTCTTCCTTTCCTTCACTCAAGGTCTACATGATTGTAAGCCTATGGTAATGAAACAGTCAACCCAATACTTCTTTAGGTCACCTCAGCAAAGGTCTTACCACTGACCATGCACTTCAGTGGTGGTGGGGGAGTGGGGGACTACTTTTGTGTAGTGGGCAATAGGACAAGTTGTAAAGAGGCGTGGATTTGTTTAGTTGAACATGATGTTTCATCGAAAAGTATAAGGTAAAATGTTTACTAATGATGGAGGTGATGTCCATGCTTTTGCCGAGTCAAAGTGTGGCTGATTGATCGCCCACTTTGCTATCTAGTGTATGTGTTGTCTCTATTAGTGCTTTGTGACTTTAGGGTTTGCTCAAGCAATTGGAGAGACAAAATCCATGGCATATCTTTTTAGTTGGCAAGCTCCATGATCACATCTAGCAATGGTTAGTGGGTGTTGTTGTGTCAAAGGCGCTCACTGGTGTAGTTGTGTCGTTGTGCTGAACCATGTTCGACCTGTGTTCTTTGTTTATCGTCAGTACTCTAATCAGATTGATGGTGTCTAGTTGCTACCAGGTTCAGGTGGCTGGTGTGGTGGTTGTGGTGCCCGTCCTTGGTGGCCGACCGGTTGCAACGGATCTCAACTATTTGCTTAAAGGAGGTGATTACCAGATAATACAAGCAACACATACCTAAAAGGAAGTTGATTCTCTTCGATGCCTACTGCTATTTTCTCATATTGTTCAATCATTCTGTTTGGGACGTATACATTCCAACATGAATAGAACCCTAACTAACTTGGTGTAAATGAACAACCCTAATGTCTTCTTGATCAAAACACATTATTTCTATTTTAGTGGTCATCTCATATGAATATTTTTCTCGAATAATTGACTCAAAGTGTCCAAGGTAATGTTTAAAGGTAGAATGTGAAAGGTACTTGCAGTGAATTTTCCCTCCATTGGATAGCAAGTATAAGAAAGTGGAATAGACCACCATGAAGTCTCCAGATTTACCTTAATATGGAAAATTTTTATGGAGTTAAATTGGTTGTCCTTAAGATTAGTCAGTTTAGTTTGAAAATTTTGATACTTGATGCCAAGTAGAATGTGAGCCAATTAAAATTTTCCACGAGATTAAAAATAGAAAGAAAAAAAATTCTCCATTCTTGCTATAATCTCTTCTTTGAGTAGTAAGTGCCCACTCACATGACTAAGTCACTACTCAACGCTACATAATTGATCCTTTGAGGCAGTACATCTCTCTAATCTATACGATGCAAGTGATTAGTAGGGCTTGCTAATTTAGATGGAAAAATTAAAATGATCAATTGTACAAATGAGTAGATTTTTTAAAAAAAAAGAAATTATTTTTGTTATTTTTAGCCAGAATGTTAGCTTCAAAGGATGAAGACTTGAATGAATGGAGATGTTGTAATGGAAAATTAAAAAGACAAAAGATAAAAAGATAAAAGATAGTAGGTATAGGAAGCTTCCGCTAACGTAGAATCCCAGGGAAAGAATTACAGAAAGGATAGATTTTTTTAAAAAAAATTATTTTATTATTTTTACCAACAATGTTAGTTAAAAAGGATGAAGTTTAAATCCCTTTAATCCATTATTTCGATTCCGGTGGAAATTAAATTCTTCATCCTCATCCAAATGTGTCCACCCATTCCTTTTTGTTAAATAATATCTCATAATAATTGAATATCGTCATCAACTCTATAAGTGTAAAATTTGGATCCTCCTAAAGTACTTCATTAATCAATTCAAAGACCTAAATATTTAAATTACAAAAAAAATTAGTTCTCACCCTTAAGACAATGATGTAGCAATTAAACCTTTTAAGCAGTTAGCAATTAAACCTTTCAAGCAGTTACCAGATATCTAAGGTCAAATCTCAACGTGTACGGTAAGAATTTTTCAATAGTAGAATGACAACTCTAAGAACGTTACTAGCTTAAATGGACCTCCGTAAATGCTTCCCAATTTACTTTAATAATCGATAAAAAACTTTTAAAAGACCAAGATAATCACTTTCAAAATTAATCGGTTCAAAAAGTTAGATACCTAAATTACTTTATAAAAAAATAATTGAATCCTCCACGTACGTCAAACCAGCCAACTTAGTCAAGTCATTGGGCTATCCATGTAACTCGGTAACGTTACATGGGTCGGGTGTGATTTAGAGAAATTGAAACAAATGGGTTAGGTAAATTAGATTATCCACTTACACCCCTATGGTCTCAGTAAGCTGATCGAGCTAGGTGTTTTTTGCAAGCTAGGCAAGTTGGACAATTCAAACAAATTGATCGAGCTGCGCAGGTCATAGTGATCTGGAGAACATGGATATTTACTTGAAACTCACAAGATCTTCAGATATCTCAATTCAGATAGTAAAAGTATTGTGTCATTATTATCAAACCTAGATGATGCTTTAGATATGTATTCTCATGCTCTTTCACTTGGCATGAAGCAAACACATCAATGTTCAATATAAATCCATCATCGTGTTCTTAGAAACCAACCTGCCAACTTTACTAACCATCTATGCAAGTCTTCAGAAACCCTTTATAGATCACTTTCTAGTTGAGGAATCCTTCGATAAGCCTGCCCATGAGAAAAGTTGTCAGATGCTCACTGGTCATACATAACAAGATAGCATGATTGCCGAACTTGGACATAAACCTAAAGTAACCCCAACCAAAACTCTATTTCTATGGCTGGTAAATATTTACCAGCTAAAAGCTCAAAATGCCTATAACATGGAAAGTGAAACTATTAAAGGTCGAGGTAAAGACCAAGAACTAGAAACTTAGGTCCATAGTAATACAAATGAAACAAAGATGTTAAACTACCTTCAAGTTGGGCATAAATAAGCATCAGTTGCCAAAGTGTGTCAATTACTAATACAATCACAACAATCTCTAAAGGAAAATGATGTCTTTTAAGGTAAATCTCACAAGACGGTATCGACTCTGGAGGACATCCAGCATCCTTCCTAATACCCATAATTGGCACCGTAGGTTGAGCCATATCCTCCAGTGTGTGCAGCGGGGCCAGAGTGGGATGCAGGGGAACCATACATGGGTCCGCCGTGTGTTTGGTACGAACCATAACCTTGGTCCATGGATGCAGGCGCTGGAGCTGCAGCCATGAAATTCTGCAATAGCAACATAATTTAATTCCATTAGGGGATTTCTAGAAACAAATGAAGGATTGCACATGCATCATAAACAATAAATGAGGAATGGTATAAAGCTGTTTTTTTCATGAAATCATTAGTGTAAAAGATATCTAAATGACATAATTAAGAATAATTTAGAGATCTAAGTATCATTAGTGGAATAGCTTTGCATAGAATTCATTAAGGAATAAAGTTCATACAGGCAAATTTTAAATAATTGAGAAATAAAGTTCCTTAATTTTAAATATTTAAGGAATAAAGTATCATGATGGTGAAGACTAAGCAATGATACAGCTTTTGGAGGCATCGCATAATCATAAGTTTGCACTTAACACCAACTTTGTCCCATCTCCATTCTCCTTCCACACTTGCTCCAAGTTTCTAACCTAGATATTCACTAAACTATGAGCGAAGCACATTATCAATTTAATTTAGATAGCTGATTTGCTTGTTTCGAGTATCAAGTTTGCTAAGCCATATTGACACTGAAATACGATTGAAGTTGTGCTTTTTTTCCAAGAGCATGAAAATAAGACAATGCTAATCAATAGGCAAGAACCTACAGAAAAAAAATCTGGGGAAAAAAACAGATGATACTACAAGATAGTCTCTTCTTACAATGAGATGACCAAACCAGTCTTTTGAAAGCCAGTACATTCTACTACTTACTCCAGTATCTTGTCAGGGTAAGTTGTTATTAAACCAAGATGCTATTTTGTGAAGGTACATTTGAATTTTCCAGATCCTAAAGAAGAAAAGTTCCATACAATATAACACACACTATAGGTTAGGAGACTAAATACGCATCTTCCAAGTCAACATGATACTAAAAAATGTCATTATCAAATAAGAATATCAAGAAAATACTTATATAAGAACAATAAAGGAAAAACATCAGTGATGCTGATTAAGAAAATGGGTAGGAGACCATGCCTGTATCAATTGCTGAGCAGTCTGAACTTGAGTAGCAGTCCCACTAATTTCAACAGTCATCTCTCCGGGCACCCCACGTGTTTCTTGTATGGTTATGGTTGCCCCACTAGCACGACGGATGTAGCTAATATTTGAGCCAGCTTCTCCAATTACAGCATCAGCATAAGAAAGTAGAATTTGCATATGCTGTGTAATCTGTAGATAGAATCAGAATAGCAGTATGAAATTACACATATGGTGTTGGAAGAAAATGACAATGTTTTAAGACATGGATCACGAAAGACACCTGAGATATCATCGATGGTTGTTGATTTGCTCCGGAATGGACACCTGCTGTGGGTGTATTTTGCCCATACATTGATATGCCATGGTGAGGTTGCTTTTCCAGTGGGGGAAGGTCTGGAGGATAGAAGCTATCATGTGGGCGGGAAGACATAAACTGAGGGTTCCCACCATATGCTGAGCCAGCACCAGGCGGAAGGCCTTGAGAATGACCCCAAGGTTGAGGAGGCGGCATATTTTGTTCCATAAGCATATTCGGCAATGGCTAGAGAGAGAAATTATATTAGACTTTGAGAAGTTGTTAATCATCATTTATCTAATAAATAATACAGATTTACAGTTCCATAATTTTATAAACTTACACGCTTTTCAAACAAAGGAAGGACACTACGATCAACTAGAAATTTCCTCAAGTGAGCTGCAATCAATTCCACCGCCTTATGCATTCCAATGGGTTCTCCTTGTATCTCAACAACTCTATCATCCGGAAGTGCAACAGGAGGAAGATTATCTGCACAGATCCATGAAAGTTTAGCAGAAAAGAGTTCTGGAAAAGTTCAAAGTGAAACATTATGTGCATAAGAAATCATGGAACATTCAAGGTAAATTTGCAGGTCAAAATTGCTGAAGAACAATTATTCATTTAGAATCTTTGTTTGAAAAAAAAAAAGATCTAACAAATATCCTTGTGTCCATGTATTTGTTTCTAGAAATCATTAATCATCCTGAAATCGTGAATACCCTTTTAGTGTCAATAACTTGTCAAATTGATTGAACCTTAGCTTACTGCATGTTATATATTTTAACTTGGCTGATGATGATATTGCAAATGCTCAGATTGGAACCCATGTGATCCTAATTATGTCATCTCACATGAGTGTGTTCCAATCATAGTTCTCAAAATTGATATCGGTCCAGAAATTGCAAATGCATAGATTGGAACCGATTTGATCCTAATTATGTCATCTCACATGAGTGCGCTCCAATTATGGTTATCAAAACTGATATCTGTCCAGATTAGATGATCAAGACCTCTACATATTAAGTCAAATCAGATGGATAGGATCTTTGAAATTGGAATCATTAATAAAGATATAGAAGAGAAAAATAAAACAAAATTATATATGACATAACAAATGATGTTCAATCATGATACAAAAAGATATTTTGTTTCATCAAATATCATATTATTAATCGCATATACATATTGTAAATAATAAACATCCAAAATAATTAAATTAGATTAGTAACACAAAATATGTAACATAATACCAATAATATCAGGCTTATTATTATCCGATTAATATGTAGTGCGGAGGGTCTCAATTGAGAGAGGATCAACAATAACCTCTCAGGTTCAACATTGTGCAAGAGAAAAGAACAAGGTACTTCGTCTAGCTAGTGACAAATTGCAAGTGATGGTAAGGTCGAACTGTCAATCATGCAACAGATTTTGTGAGATGGAACGACATGAGATGAAATTCAAGTGAGCAATGACTAAAATTGATGAATTCATGACTTTGGATTTATGACACCACCAATTGTGTGGCCATGACAAAGATGCGTGAGGCGTTGGCAATCCCATGACGCCAACAATATTTTACTCTTGCATCATGTCATCAAAAGCATTTGAGTCATGTTATTCATCATTCCTTGACAATTCAATAATGAATGAAAGGTATCATGGCTGATATCTCGACACAAAAGGCATTAACACATACTGTAAGATCATACACAATAACCACTCACATAACTTCGCTTGCTCATTTAATCTATCTCCTAAATGACTTTCCTCAATCAAGAACACATGAATGGAATAAAACATAAAGACTAAAGGACAGCAGGTTGAGGCTATTAATATCAGTTGGTGATGGTTTATGCTGACAAACAGAACCTAGGTAATGCCTCGAAGAATAACAATACTAAATATTCAATAAGCAGGAGGGTAAAATTTTAAACCAGTACATGCCAACTACCTGGTTATAACTTATAACCTATCTTTCTGATCATAATTCAAGTTGCATTCATCAAAAGCAACCAATCAAGTACAAGAATTAATTTAATCACATTCACCAGAATCAAGAAATTCAATCCGACAACGACAACCAAATCTTATCCCACTAGGTAGAGTCAGCTATTTGAATCCTCCTACGTCATTGGACTCTATCCTTTATTATATCATTTATATTTAAATAAAACCGCCAATGCCGATCCCAAGCCCAAATGAATTAGGTTGATGGTTGCATTAAATTGTTAGCCAACGTTAACAAGCTAATGTTCTATGAATGGATTACATTAATTAATTATGAGTGTGCGCATATAGTACAATAGACATGTAAATTAATGCAAGTTGCAAAAGTTATCAGCTCAGATACATTTGCCTCAGAAAATTCAATCTACCGTAATGGATGATTTAAAGTATCAAAATACTATATTTCAAGTGATATAATCTTATACAGTTCAATGACAGGATAAGTTCCATGTAGGTGACATCTAATAGTTGGAAGTAACACTTGTTGCTATACATTTGCTCAATATAATGAGAGGAATAAAATGTTATGTGAACAGGGTCCGACTAAAACATGGTTCACCATAAATTACTTAGCTCAATATATAGCTTTGATGTACTACATAAAAACAAGTCTCACCACAAATTATCTTAATTTATAGTCTTCATATTCTACACAAAAACAAATCCATAAGTTATTTATTAAAAAAACTCTGAGCATTCATAATTATTTTTACTAGAAATTTGGCTATTCATGCCAAAAGGAAATTTTAATGATAAATATATAAATAAAAAGAAAAGACTAATTATATAAAAAAAAAAGAATGATGCGAGAGGATCTATTCTACATTACACTCCAACAGATTTCAGTGCATAACTACATAAACACAAAAGTTATTAGATAGACAGGCTGTATACACAGTAATAGATAATGTTAGAAACAGATCCATCTGACTGTCAATATGCATCCTATCTGCTAGATAACAGATCATGAAAATTAAAGAAAGATTCCACAAATAAAAGAGAATGTAAATATGAGGAAGTGTTTACAGCATCATACCAACAACTCGGACTATTGAGCTGCAAGATTCCTGAATAGATTTTATTGTCGCTCCATGTTTACCAATGAGGCTACCTGCTTGTGTAGCTGCCACAAGCAATCTTGTAGGGAATGTGTTGCCAGCAGCAGATGGGGCAAGACCAGATTCCCCATCTAAACCATCAATTATCCGCTTATGAACTCTAAACAGACCATCCATGGCAGGAGAAACAGAAGCATCCGGTTCCTCTTTTGCTGAAATCATGACCTTTATATATTGCAAGAACAACAAAGATAACATTTAGAAGTATAATTAGGTAGCCCAATAAACTCAAAAATGAAAAATAATCTTCATGCAGAATACAGCAAACCAAATTCAACATCACAAAACAAGTGTAGTGGTTTAAAAGCAGTATTAGAAAATACAGTGTGAGTTATTGAACCAAGATTTGTCACATCTTAAATTACCAAAAGTAGCAAGAGAATATAGTAGATATATAATAAAAATCAGCATAAGAAAACCATCCTGATTTCTAATCTAAACCAGTTTAATGAAAAGGTTCATTAAAAATCAAAATCAATCACTTGTAGTATGTTTGATTCAAGAATGACAAAGAATGAATTAGAAAAAAGTATGAACTAGGTTCAATCAATCTGATCATCTTAATTCTTTATTCTCTAAGAGCAAGGAGTAATGACTGAAAGGCTTAATTACAATACAACGATCAAGTTTTACCAAGCTTTTATCCTACTACGTGTGATCGGTTATATGGATCCTCCTACGTCATTGGATTTAATCTCTTACTATAGCATCATCTCTATTTAAATAAATTTCAGCTATTTTATAGTTGCTAATCAAGTTTTTTTATTTCCCTTCCACTATAAATTGTGTATTCGTTATGGTCTCACATCACCTAACTAAAACATTTAATGAACGTCTAAGTACGTGGATACCATCTCTAATGCGTCTCTCAAAATTTTTCCACAACAGTTGCAACTCCGTCTCTCTTTAATGTTCTCGTTTGTTATACTATTCATCATCATGTGTCCGCATATCCACCTTATCATTTTTAACTTTGTGACTCTCATCTGCTCACTTCATAGTCTAACATTCAGCTCAACACATAGAAGATCTAAATGTCATTTTGTAAAACTTCCCTTAAACTTTAGAGGTATCTTACAATTACAAAGAACACCTACATCATCTTACATTTCAACCATCTTGCTTGTATCCCATATAAAACATCGCTATCAACCCTCCATCCTTTTATAAAAAAGATCATAGATACTTAAAACTCTCAGTTACAAATAACTTATCATCTCCTAGCTTAACATCTGTCTCGCTACATCTATTACTACTAAATTTAAATTCCATATATTTTATCTTCACTCTCCAAAACTTAAAACTTTTTAGCATTATTTCTTCACAAATCTCATCAACCAATATAATGTCCTCTCAAAACAACATATACCACGGTAACTTGTCTTAGATATGGCCAATGAGTTTAACCATAACTAGTGTAAAAACATATAGTCAATCCTTTGTGTTACCATATATTTATAGGAAACACTTCAATTAATCCGCCAAAAATTCACTCTTGTCGTTACATTTTCATGTATATATCCTTCACTCTTTCACATATTTCATAGTATGGTTTATTACCTTAATACCCCTATAATTTATAAAATTTTGTACACCTATGTTTTTATAAGGACTAGAGTACTTATCATCCACTGATCAAGCATTTTCTCCATTTTTAATATCAGATTGAACAATTTCGTAAGTCATTCAATATTATGCTTCTGTGAACACTTTCATACCTCTCTTAATATCATCAAGTCCAACAATTTTGCATCTTATTTAATGTCTATTTTACTTCTGACGTTTGAATTCTCATATAATTATTTAAATTTCTATACTTGTCTGGGCCTACTTAAGTTTCCTAAGCTAAGTTGGTCACTTAAATTTTTATTAAAAAATTAATAAAAAAACATCTTCCATCGCTCCTTTATTCTCTCATCCTTAACTTTAATGCATCTTGTTTTCCTCTCTTTTGCTTTAGCTTTTTGATGTCCTTTTCCCCTTCTTTTGAATCAAACTATTGGAATAAACATTCAAAAGCTTCATTCTTGAATTCACTCACTGCTTTCTTGAGCTCTTTTTTAACTATCTCACATTTTTAAAGTTTCTTCATTCTTACAAATGTAACATAACTTATAGGCAGTTCTCCCCCCCACCCCCCCATCCCCCCTTTTTGTATTTCCTCATTCCGCCACTCTTTATTTGATGGTGTTCATCCTCTTGACTCATCAACTACACTTTTAGCCACTGTTTGCAAATTCGATGTCATCTTATCTCATGTTATAGTTGAGTCACCATGTATTTCTCTTAATACTTGTGTTCCTACCGAAACTATGCCGAGGCGCGTATCTAACACTACTAAATTATATTGGTGGTTAAGTTTTCTCCTAGGGATAACCTTACAATATTTATAAATTTTTCTATCTTTCTTTCTAATCACTAGAAAAATCAATTGTAACTTATTATTTCCATTTTTGAACGTAATTAACTGTTCTTCTCTCTTCTTGAAAAAAATATATTCTCTATTATAAGTTCATATGCTATCATGAAATCTAATATAACTTTTCCTTCTTCATTTCTTGATCTAAAATTATGCCCTCACACCCGTTTGGAAAGTTTTTAAGTAATGGAATTGAATTGAATTCCATCGGGGAATAAGTTAGTAAATAATAGAATTGAATTGAATTCCTTGATTTGGAATCTATAAGAATTGAATTCAATTCTTATATTTTTACCATTTTGTCCTCCATCAATAAAATTTAATATGTACATGGAGGGTTGTTTAGTAATTTCAACTTGTCAAATGAATTCTCATGCCAAATCAGACATTTACTTTGGAGGCTTTAAATGGAATTCAATTCTAATTTCTTAGCAATTCCGCCGTAAAAAGTTGTTCCAAAGAGTGGAATTGAATTCCAAATCATGAGGAAATTCAATTCCATACCTTTCTAAACATGCTGTCATGCATCCTATCTTATTCCTCATTTCTTAACTCTTACATATCCATTTAGATCTCCACCTATTAAAATCATCTTTTTGTTGAAATTTGTAATACTACATCATCTAGGTCTTTCATAAACCTACGTTTACTTACATTTGATGTCTTCATCTAATCCTACTTAGGTATACACACACTAATTACACTAATAATTTCTTTTGCTACCATTGTTTTGAAAACTATAATTATATCTCCATTCCTATTTACTACTAGTTTGTCAACTATCTAGAACAATCCTTACTCTATTTCTTATTTTACTTTTTCTGTACTATAACTTAAAATCCGAGTTCTCTATCATCTTGGTCCTCCCCTACTAATTTTGTCTCTTGTAAGCATAAAACATTAATTCTTCTTCTAATCATCATATCTACTACTTTCGTTGATTTACCAATAAGTGTTTCTATGTTCCATGTTCGAAATATAATACAATCAGTATTCTTAAAATGTATGTTCTTGTCCAACCTAGCATGTGAAAATTCTTGCATATTTAAGATTACACCCCAAGTTCTCATGGAGATGCAGTGCCCCTTGCCAATGTTGCAGTCGAATGCTATAACACATTCTTTTCGGATAAGAACCTAGCATTAACATAATAGTTTGATGGATCCATATATAAAATTTGTCTTTGTTTAACAATAACGAACAACCTAGCGAAACCGTCCTTTATTCGAGTTTAAGACAAGCCATGACGGAGTTATTCGCTGCAAGCAAAGTTAGGTTCAATTACAATATAATGTCATTAATAATTATTTAAAGGTTTAACAAAAATATATTCATTAATATATAATCACATTTAGAAAAAATTAAATTTATTAATTAAATAATTTGTTAATCACTAAATCATCATTTTCAAATAAATAAAATTTAACTTAGTGAACATAAAACATCATGTTAGTTACCAAATAATTAAATTAATACTAATGATATAAATAAGTCAATATTTATAGAAGTTTATTATTTAGTTACTAAATTAACAGAGTCCCAACTTCCCAATTTCCCCGGGCAATGGTGCGGCGGTAAGACGCCTTCTCAGTTTCTCAGACATCTAAGGATCATGTCCTAACTTTAACGGATGAATTTCCTTTAATAGACGGTTAACCTAAAAACGCTAGCTAATGTACCATCCGCTGTGAGCGCTTCTTGATTTACCCTAATAATAGGTGGGAAACTTCCATACGATCAGGCCGGTCACCCAGGATTAATCGTCATAACCTGGATACCCAGTACCAACTAAAAAAATAAGAAAAAGTTATATTACTAATTTGGGAGAAATATTAATTAATACATATTTTAGTGATTATAAAATTAAATAAACGGAGGAAACTTCAACATTGTTGACGAGCAATATTAAATAATTTTATTAAATAGTGAGTGAATTAATTAATAAAATAGTATTATTAAGATTGTATGGAATAGTGAATAGTTATCATTTTTATTCTAACTAAATTTGTAAATTGTAAGCATTTTAACATTTTATATTTTATTAGAACAATAGTGAAGTATTTCATTTGATAATTTAGGATCTAACTTTTTATTTTTATTAAATTCAATTATCACTTAAGGGGATGTGTGAACATATAAGGATGGACAGAATAAGAAATGAGAGTATTAAAGAGAAAGTCAGAGTTGCATCTATTAAGAAAAAACTCCGAGACATTTAAGATGATACTGGCATATACTTAGATGACCAATAAATGCTCCAGTTAGGCGATGTGAAATTATAACAAACACACATATCAAACAAGGAAGACCAAAAAAGGCTTGATTAGCAACAATAAAATAAGCTAAAATATATTTAATTATAGACGATGATATCGTAGGGGATAGAACCCAATGGCATAGAAGGATTTATATAGCTAACCCTACCTAGTGGAATAAAGCTTGGTTGTTGTTGTATAGATGATGATATAATTGAGATAGAGCCCAATGGCGTAGATGGATCCACAATGTCGATTCCACCTAGTGAGATAAGACTTATTTGTTGTTGTTGTTACTACTATGTTAAATAAGGAAGACTAAAAAAGATTTGGCGAGCAACAATAAAATAAGAATGATGATATAAATAGAGGATGGAGCTCAATAATGTAGAAGGATCCATTTAGTCGATCCCACCTAGTGAGATAAGGTTTGATTTGGTTGTTATTGTTGTATTCATTTGATATTTGACATAAACTGCTTTTCAACAACCTATTAATTATGGTTTTCTAATGATAATTAATTTTAAATAACTTTTCTTATGAAGTTGCATATGCACCCACATATATCTCATACCAAATGTATCCACATTTAATGTTTCCCCTTCAATTTTAGTATAGTTTGGTGGTCTTTTTCTCTGTTATGGAATTTATACACATGAGGTGTTTGAGGTCATAGTTACACAAACCAAGGAAATGCAATGGAAGACCAACGTGTTCAACTAAGTTGGCAAAAAAAAAAAAAGTTCTTGAGAAAAAACATACAAAAATTATTTAATGGATTTAATGTTGTTTGCGACATCAACATATGTTTCTTTGTCATTTATTATAGCAAATGTACTGTTCTTTAACTAACTTGCCCAATCTCATCTTGGCAGATCTATGCTCTGATGTCATTCTTGTCTCTGGTCCTTCCTGATAATTCCATTTACTTCAATTCTATTAGAGAAGTGTAAGTAAATAGGTTTTTAAAACTGTCTTTAAAGCTAAGTTGAAATTAAATGAATTGTGATTGCATTATAGTACTGTGATAATATTTCATTCAGATCAGCTTTAGAGACAGAACTTATTTTAGCGATATGGAGTTGGTAAATTTTTTTTTTTTTTTTTTTAACTATAATCAAATGTTACAGATATGAAGCTTGGGTCATTTATAACTTCCTGTCACTCTGTTTAGCATGGGTGGGAGGCCCTGGTGCAGTGGTTTCAAGTTTAAGTGGTCAATCTTTAAAGCCATCATGGTGCCTTATGACATGTTGTTTCCGTGCTATTCCTCTCGATGGGTCTGTTCTCTATGTCTGTCGTTTATGTAATGTTCATTTTAAAAAAGTTTAGATGGCTTATCAAGTTGATAAATCTTCTTCATGGCACTATACTAAACTTCTCTTTTTCAAGTTGAAAATGTGATTTGCTCATTTCTTTTGTTATTCATCCTCAAACAAACTTTGTTCAACAGCCGTTTTATAAGAAGGTGCAAGCAAGGTGGTTTGCAGTTTGTGATCTTGAAGCCTATTCTAGTTGTAATTACATTCATGCTCTATGCAAAAGGAAAATACGAAGATGGAAACTTCAGTGTGGATCAGTCTTATCTTTACGTTACAATAATCTACACTGTATCGTACTCTATGGCACTGTATGCCCTAGCTTTGTTCTATGTCGCATGTAAAGATCTGCTGTGGCCTTTCAATCCAGTTCCAAAGTTCATCCTAATCAAGTCTGTTGTTTTCCTCACTTACTGGCAGGTAGGCTGTATTATTCTCTTTAATGATGTACTACTATGAATGAACTTATCGATATATCCTTTCTGCAGGGTGTCTTGGTGTTTCTAGCGGCAAAGTCTGGGTTCATTAAAAGTGCTGAAGAAGCTGCAGATCTTCAGAACTTTGTGTTATGTGTCGAGATGCTTGCAGCCGCTGTTGGTCACTTCTATGCATTTCCTTGCAAAGAATATGCAGGTGCTCATGTTGGCGTTTCGGGTGATTTCAGGGCGAACCTTTTTCATGCCCTCAAGTTCAACGACTTCTATCATGACACGGTTCACCAGGTAATTTCTCATGAAACTTTATGGTTTGTTAACCTTATCTTGGTTTCATATATCACAACCCAATGCTGCATGATATTCTGATCAATCTTTCTTTATGTAGTTTGCCCCTACGTATCATGAGTATGTCCTATATAATCACACCGAGGGCGATGAAGAACCAAAGAAATTTCAGTCGCATACATCTGGGCTGACAGGGCCAGAGATGGATGTCTCCAAAAAGAACAAACAAATTTACCCAGAGAAGTTAGAGATTATTGAGTTGTCAGCTAGCCCTGCGATATCAAGTTCATTGCAAGACCGAGTCGATTTGGAAGCAATCAAATCCTCATTGCACCAAGAAAATGCTGCTTCTTCTGTGCATCCCTATGACCTTTCAGTGTTACTTGATACCGAGTTGTCGGATTGCCCTGCCAATGTTCCTGCGACCAGTAACCCAAACCACTAGTGATTTGTAGAACATGTGAAAGCTGAAACTTATCAAATTGAAAGTTCTGGAGTGAGTGCACTTATTGATATCGCTGAACACAATGAGCTTTCAAAGATGGAGCATGCATTGCTTTACTCCTCGAGTGATTCCATACTTGTAACGGTGCTTGGGATTACGAACGCCAAACTGACTACAGCTTCCATACGTTTCTCTTATTTTTCGATGTGTTAGAAGAGTAAGTTTATCCAAGATCTAAAGAATTTTATTTTGATGGAAATTAGATGATTAATGAAGTAATATTTGTCTAGCATACTATATGATTTAATGAGATGATAATTCTCATGTGAACATATTAAAAGACATGTAAAAATCACTGATGAGTTCTCTTATACGAGATGTGGATATCGATTTATCTAGCTTTCATTATAATTTTTGTTCATATTATATAGACTAAATGTGTTAAGTTTTTTAATATATTTATGTTATTCAATAACTAAATATATTCTTAGAGGCATTAAATTTGAACCATAAATACTCAATTTAAGGTAATACATTCTGACAAGTGATATTAGAACAGTATTTAATTGCAAGATAGTCATCAAAAGCACCTTCCAAGAGATTAACGTTCGTTCACAATATGTTTTAATTACAGATTATTTTGATTTAGAAGTTCAAAGGTTACGTTAAGTATGTTACTTAAAAATGGAATGGTATTACCAATCACTCAACTAACATATAGTTCTCAATTATATCAATCAAGCCCCCGAGGCTATGGTACAGTGGTAAGGGGGCTTAGTTGTCTCCCAGACACCTACGGTTCGAATCCCAGCTATGGCATATTTGCAGGAATTTTTCTCCAAATGAGATTCGTAACTAAGGGATGCTGGGCTTCTCGGCTGCCCACCGCGAGTGCTTCCCGATTTACCCTGGT
>JBBPFP011750699.1:0-18795 GCA_037974795.1 Kaempferia galanga
TTTGCCGGGGAATCATCCACTGATGGATCAGGATTGTCCACCTGACGGACAACCGTGGAGTAGGAGTAAGGAATCTCTGTACCACATTATATCATTGTGTTAGGTTTGTTTGTGATGTTTAGTGTTTTGTAGTTTAGATTTCCTATTTGTTGTTTGATTTTTTGTTGCGCTAACAACGTAGGAAGCGACGTAGGTGACCGGTTATTCACCATCCTCTAGCTGGTTCAAAGGTCCCAACAGATTGTGTAGAGCACGGAGTCATGAAGATTGAGCCGGGCATGTAGCTAGGAGACTGCATGGGGCATGAAGTCATGGAGGCTGAGCGGGGCATGTAGTTGGGAGACTGTGCAAAGCGCGGAGTCAGAGAGACTGAACAGGGCATGTGGTTGAGAGACTGCGCGGAACACGGAGTAAGGGAGACTGAGCAGAGCACTGGATCCGGGAGCTAGGTTCTCGGGATCAGGCGGACTGACTGGAGGTAAGTTATCACCTGACTTAATCTGACCATCAAATCGGGGTTGTTATTGATGACCAAGGTGACTCTCTAATTTAGACTTCCATAGAGACCGCTGACCTCCCTCTGACTTTCTTGTTACGCATGAACCGCCCATGACACCCCTTATAAACTCTTTTGTCAGTAAACTTTTGACATATTGCACCCTTATTTTGTTCCTTAAACCCCTTAAGAAGCCTTATTTTCCATCCTAACTGCTTTCTTTTCATTCTTTGCAGGCGATGAAGATGAAGATAGTGATTGAGGCACGCTTAAAGTCCTTTTGTAATATACAATCCAATACATCATCTAGCTTGTCCATTCATTATGTTTGTTGATTTCTGAATTCTTAGCAAACTAGAGTGCTCTCGTCATAAGGAAAATTAATTAGCATATCTTATTCTGCTAAACATCAACAGCCACAGAACATTCACATATTATCTTCAGAAAATTCAAAGATTTATTTCTTTCAATTAAAAGAAATTCTCTCCATCACTCTTACAACTGGGGGGATAGTTATCTTGTTTAATTATCCTTCTAGTTTGTCACCACTCCATTGATACTGATAGACACCCAAGAGTACAAATAACTAGTCCATTCATCTCTAAGATATTGTATGCATAGTATCATCACTTATTCAGACAACACTCGAGCTCATCCCTTATTCAAAAAACAAAATCTTATCTATTCATTTATGAACCAGATATTACTGCAAATGAATTACAAATTAGAGTTCGTCACGTTACCTGTCGGAGAACAAATATCTCCCTTTAGATTTCGTGCACAAATATCTTTGTGCCTTAATATCTATCACCAACGACATTAAATTAAATGCTAAAAGAATATTAAAAAAAGAAAAGAAAAAGTGAAAAACCTGATGGAAATGGCCTTTTCTTCTTCTTTTGGCATATAACCCCACAAGCAACCTGTATGCGCTGTCAAGGTCCTTTGTTGGAAAGTTAATATTTTTATGGATCCACGACGGTATTATTTATAAACTACTCGCGTTGTGATTGGATGGAAGTGCAGCCGCGTATCCTTTGGCGGTCTCGAAAACGAAACGTTCGGGGAGTTTATTATTTTCATCTGGGAAAATTGTCATTTTTGAAATTCTAGGGACGGAAGCGAAATTTTGCCCGTCTCAAAAATATCTCGATGGAGTCGGAGAGAGTCAGTGGGTCACCTGCGCGCTTTCCACCTGGCAAACCGTGACACGTAGGACAAACAAACAAGGGTCCCACCGAGTGTTGCCGGCATAAATATCTCTGGTTCGCCACCTCGCTTCGACCTATCGAGTTCGTTTCTCCTCCGTCTCCGTCTCCGTCTCCGTCGTCGAAGAGAAAGGGCGATCCAGAGGCAGAAGATTTCGAAGGAGTTGGTTTGTTTGTTTTTCGGGTTATTTTACTCTACGTTCGATCGAGGTGGAAGGCGTCCCGGAGACTTATCGCCGTGCACATGGGCGAGTCGGATCGGCCGAACACGGAAAAGATTCCGAAGTTGGAGAGCCCTAGCACTGTAAGTGATCGTTTACCTCACTTCTACTCGTCTAATCCATAGAAGCCTACTTCCTTTGTCGTTTCAGTCGATCCTCTTTAGTATCAGGATCTTTCAGATAGAATTTTGACGGGTATTTCTTTGAGTCGTAACGATAAATTTAGGTTTTCCTGGACTCATCCCCAATTCTTTTTTTTTTTAATGTATTTCTTTAGCTCTTTATATGGTAGGTAGCGGATTGGATATTAAGAAAGCATTTTTTTTAAAACATGTTTGACCAATTTTTCTTTACGAAAAAGTTCAACTGTAAACTTTACGAAAAAAAGGAAAAATTACCTTAATAAAGATATTTTTTTTCCGTCTTAAGATTGTTTACTTGCTGAAAATCTTTGATAGTGCAAAACGCTGGCTTTTGCGTCGGTATATTGAGTTTGCTGTATGCTGGTTCGATCTACGTTCGCACTTATTATGCAGGAAGTCTAGTGAGAATTCCATGGTCTGTGAGGTGAATCTATGAACCAACATGATGGTGAAAGAGAGAATGCTTACTCAGTGTGCCAGTTAGACACCCGTAGTAATACTAGTCATACTTTATACTTTAGACTCGCGAATTGTTGATGCCCTGGTGGACTCCTGAAAGTAGTAGAGTTTGTCTGGACGAATAATAGCAGTGATAAGGTTTTCAATTCTTCTAGAAAGTATAATACTCATCTGCTTCCTCCTTTTTCGCATGTGCTCTTATTTCATCTTTTGTCAAACAATGATAATTTCCCATATATCTGATTCCATTTCTGAGACACCTCAAGAAAAATTGTAAGTATGCTGTACGAAGGAGGTGCATTCAACCTGCGTTTTTATCATTATCGAATCTGGCCAATAATCAGCCAGAAAGGTGGAAGGAAGTGTGTGGAATTGTGGATGTTATAGCAAGGAAAATACTTAAAGGTTCTTGAAGTGCAAATGGGAACATTTTCAGGATATTTTAATGCCTGTCATTCATCAAGAGAAAATCTACGAGAAGAAAAAAAAACACAAAGATCAACATGCTGTGAATTTTGTTGAATATTTTGTGGATTTTTGTTGTTTTCCTTCAGCAAAAAAAAAAAAAAAAAAAAAAAAAAAAAAAAAAAGAGTTTACCTTGGAATTTGGCTGAACACTTCAATAGTTCTTTCCTTCCTTTAACTGACTAAAGAGTATTGATAAGTGGTCGCACAAGGTCCTCGTAGCTCATCTACTCTCCCTGATCCCTTGTTGGAATTTTCATACCATAACAAGATGCAAGGCCATCATGTTCCACCATATGATAGCAATTTTTATCATGTTTTTCATACTAAGGCACCTTAGAATTCATGACATACTCTTCATCTAGGTCTAAAGCTAAAGACCCAACCTTATCTAAGGTTGTAGCCTGTTCTAACTGCACTTATTTCCACTGAAGTCAGATTTGCCTAATTTGTTTTGTTCAATTGCATGTTTAATTCATCTTTGGTATTGCATTCCCAATAGAGCACATTAATATCCATTATATGGATTCTCTATTCCATCTTTAATATAGGATAATGAGTTAATGTGTCTCTCTTACCTTTCAGGACTCTCAGCTGGTGGGTTCTCTATCAAATGGATGGACAGATGAAAAGCATGTAATATTTCTTAATTGCATCGAATCCTCTTTTGTTAATGAGCTATACAGTGAGAAATACGATTCAAATGCATTTCATGGATGGTTATCAAGGATGAAAATGCACAAGGAATCTTGTGGACAATGTGAAAATGATCAAAAAACTGGTCAGGTTGTTAGAGTTTTCTGCTTTTAGACCTCTTTCCTTTTGGTACCTGCTTTTATAATGTCTTAAACTTTCTGATCAAGAACCACATCAACTCTGCAGTTCAAGGTATTGCGTATGAGTTCTTGGAAGAACTTTATATATGATATGGACAAGAAAGATGCAGAGACTGAGATTGGTCTCATGCCTCTGTCTGCAAATCCGTGGATTCAACATTTTCGACCAACTTGCATTATGAAGGAGAAGAATCTTAAATCATCTGACAAGTTTGATTATTCTCATCTCACTCGGCCTTCAGTTCATCTAGAGAATGATGGCCATTATGGAGAAGGAACAAGCGCAAAGCACAACTGTTGTCAAGATTCTGTTGGTAGCAGCGCAGGTACTTGTTATTTAAAGGTGTTTTCTTAGCTTGGTTATCAAGTTCATTACCTTTTGAGTTTGCGTCCAATTGAAGGCAGGCTTTTGTATGTTGTGTTAATTATGTTGGGTGTACATAGGGTATATGGCAAGGAACTTCTGTTTAATTCAAAAACAAACCTGAATTTTTTTAAGTGTACCATCACCATTATCCATACATATTTTATGTTGTTTATAAAGTGCTTCTTAAGGTAAGGTTTTCATCTTTAGGTTACGTAAATTAACAAGGGGAAAAAAATTAAGTCTACATTATTATTTGATTCCTGCTTGTGAATAAGTTTTTAGGCTACCTTAATAGTTATCTTTGAGAACATGGCTTCATGATGATGATGGTGATGGTTACATGTATTTGGGAATGCACTCATCTCCTTTGCCACTGAATCCTCATATTGCTGATTTTGCAACTCAACCATTTTATATTCTAATTCTGGCAGTCCAAAACCAATGTCTTCATCTGGGCAATGAAAAATGTATCAAGTTTGTTGAACTCCACAATTTATTTGAACTAGCCTGAAAGTTGATCCTTCATCTTGCAGAGGTGTCAGACCAGAACTTCATTGATGACGAACTTATATCTGTGAAAAGAAGTCCAATAAATCTGAAAAGAAAGATGGGTGCTCAAGTTGCTCATAATTCTATCAATAATCAAGTATGGGGTAGACTCCGTATTCCTCATTTATGCATAGGAACTGAAACAAACATGTTTGCAATTTTTGCAACTTTCAACTGATAACTTGCATTTGATTATTCCTCAGCTAGTGCCCTCTAAGAAAGCATTTGTTTCCCGATCTGTTGCGAACCATGCTTCTCTATGCACAGTAAATTCAGAATCCAGCAGCCGAACATGGGAAGTTGATTCAATCTTAGTGCTCTCTGAAACTGAAGCACCATTATGTGATGACGAGGAGGTGAACAGTTGAATTTTCGGAACATCAGAGTGAAGGTAATGGTGTACGTAGTTCCCGCGTAGATAAGTATGGTTGTTTTTTCAGATAGTTTCAAGCAAGAAGTTAATGTGGAATCAATTCAATACTGACAAGTTTTTTTAGCTTCCTGTTTGGAAGCTTGTGCTATCACAAAGTAGTATGCGCACCGTTTGTAACAGAAGCGGCAGAGTCATCTCCTGACCTTTTTTTATTAATTGTTCATTTTTAGGAGAAATCCATGTCTAATTATGCATCTCTGGGATTTCATTGAAGAATTCTGTTTCTTCTTTTTGATGATAGTATGACTATCCATGTTTACTAACTCGTGGCAATATTTGGGTCTTCAGTTAACTACTGAATAGGAATGGTTTCATAAGAATAATCATTTGAAAGATATATTCCATCTTGTCCCCAAAACAATGATGCAACGGCAGACTACCTTCTTAATCTTTCAACCATCTAAGCATCGACTCTCAACTTTGGCAAAGTAACGGATGATAATGGAACTGTGGGATTGGGATCGGACTGATCACTTACAGGATTAGTCGGTATAAACTGGATATTTGGTGCCAATTACAAAACATGTATATATATATTCTTCAAGATATTACATGGATAAGAAAAAAGGGGGGAGATCCATCTTTTGATCATAGAACAAAATGTTCACACAAACAATTAGATCGCCCGACTCATGACCAACACTGCAGGTATTCGATTCATGCTATGGATTGGAAGATCCGACTCCATGATTTTTTCTTGTGTATGTACAGTTTGCCACCACTTAGCAGCATACATGCTTTAAATTTCATGACCAACTAGTAATTGACCTACAAATTAAAGATAAACCCAAAAAAAAATTAGGGTTCAAGAAAAAGAAGTGAGAAATTAAAGCTTAAACAGATGAACAGTTGTCTTCCACGCTTAATATTTGATTTGCGGATGCTTATATAAAATAGATCAGTCTACTTTCAGACTCATAACATCAACAATGTGCACAATCAACAAGCAAATGGCAACAAGTATTTGGCGGGCACACAATATCATTTGGTATGTCGTGGTAAGATTTCGCAAGTGCCAAACATTTTCCAAACTAATAAATACTCAGAGAGCGATTCAAGCATCTCATTTATCTGTATCACATTGTCCAGTAAGATGGAAGATTAATAGACACAAGACATGGCAGATGAATCTTCTTTTGTTTTGTGAAACAATTAGTATTTATTGAAAGTACATCATCATGTGTAAATAAACACTACACTGATGAGGAGAGCAAAAAAGTTTTGCAGGTGGTAAACAGTTTAAAAAACTAATAAATACTCAGAGTGATTCAAATAGCTCACCTTCATCTGTAATTTTTTTTTATTTTTTAACAAACCCCTAGAATGTAATCACACAAACGATTAATACCTTTAATATATGCAAAATGATTCTTGTTGCCATCATCAATCACATATAATTTCATCCATTTCAAGCAGTTGAACTTTGGTTCTTACATGAATCAGGAAAAAAAAACAATCTACCTGAATTTGGTCGCTGATGTTTCATAATACATTCTTCATCCAAGAAATTGTGAGGCGCTTGATTTAGGTTCAAGTTTCTACATCAGGAAGAGGTAATTTCCAAAAGTTCCATGAATTGTAATCCTCCTAATTAATAAAAAACAGGAAAATAAAGTTACTATACAACATGTGGAAAATAATCCTCAAAGATTAACTGATAATACTAAAGGAGGTAGCTAGCATTTTAATATAGCGATCAACTTATCTAAGAAATATTACTACATCATTTGGTGCATGACTTTGGAAGAAGCCCTAAACTCTAATGATCATATTGTTTAACCTGCTCAAACGAGGAC
The DNA here is from genome assembly GCA_037974795.1 of Kaempferia galanga. NCBI lineage: Eukaryota > Viridiplantae > Streptophyta > Magnoliopsida > Zingiberales > Zingiberaceae > Kaempferia > Kaempferia galanga. The sequence continues at coordinate 6,974 of JBBPFP011750699.1, forward strand.
ATAGGCGGAAAAATTCCATTAACAAGCTGATGGAGTGAAGCATAAGATTTTGTATCAACACGACGATTTACTGCAACCTGGCCCTGAGCATTCACAAGCAAACATGAAAAATATTAAAAAAACAATTCCGCATACATTTTTTAACATCATTGTACAATATCATTTGGATGAATACCTTAGGATTGATAATGAAGATCTTGCCTATAGGAATTCCAACCTTGAGGTAACTGATCTCATCAGTGTCCCTGTTTCCAAAACCAGCATAGAATGGATTGGAATCAGGTGGGAAAAGTGCTTTGATAGCCTGAAATTTATGACAACACGAGCTTGTGGCATCTCTTAGACAGAAAAAAAAAAAAAAAAAAACTATCAATTAAGCTTGAAAAAATAAGAAGCAAAACCATCAATAAGTTATACCTAGAAATTAGTTCAGAAAATGAAAAACAAGATCAGAATAATATGGTCAGACAATTTGTATGATGGACACTTTACGCTACTGAAGCATAAACAGTGTCAACGCTACAACAAACAAAATATTCAGTAAGCGGGAGAATTTATCTTATTCATTGCACAAAGTGACTAAACAAAGATAAGAGGGATGTACATATCTGCATTTCAAGAAACAAGCATTAACGAGAAATCTAGTAAAAGAACACATGTCTTGCCTCTAAACATGAGATCTTGAATTCATGAGGAGCTCTTCTGATAACTGCGATAAGTAACAGTTCAAGAATTAAAATCTATTGATTGGCCAAAGCATTAGCTAATCTGTTAATATCACAAAACCAAAATTTTCATACATTTAGAGTTCCATGTGCGATCAAAGTTTTTTCAGACATCCAAGTTGCCACATTAATGTCACTATAAATAATCGACAGCAAGTAAGAGCAAGGGTGATGTATTAGAACATACTATTTAGAATATGATTTGAATTTCTTCCACTATAGTAGCCATCATAAATGCAACTCCAAAATTTCCTACACACAAAGACACACTACGAACCTTAAACTTACTATTACGCTATCCAACCTTTCAATCAAACAATACAAAATTCTTAAATGGGATTATATGAAGATTCAAACATTTAAAACTTTATGCAAGATAAATCCTACATTCTCTAAATTTTGGTACTTGTGCAATGTATGACAACTTTCTGATTGACTGATCTATGATGCCAGGTAAGCAAGTTGTGCTAAGTTGTTTTTAGCTTCAAATTATGTCTTCTAAATGAAATGAACATACAGATAAGTATGACTATGGATTGATTTGGTATATGTGTCCATATTTCAGGGACAATAAGAATATTTTGTTTAGATAATGAAAATCCTTAAAATATCTAAAGTTATATAATAGAATCTTGAAGAAAGAACCCAACGTATGAGACGGTTAAGCAACTCATCTCCTCGATAGGTTCATTATTCCCACCTCAACTATCATCAATTGGACAAGGGATCAATTCGCGGCGGGTGCATGCTCTTAGGAGAAAAAAACCCTCCCATCCCCTATCCAACTTGGCGGTCAGCTATAAGTTGACCCTGTAATTTATCTCCCTTCACATAATCTGGGGGTGGATTGTGAGGGGCGCCTGGGGTGAGCGTAATCACCTTTGCTACAATTGGGAATCAAATTCCACAAGTTCAGGGAAGCGCACTAAGGCAGTTTACTGACTCATAAATCAAACGATGCCAAGAGCATAAGAAGTTGAAAGGAAAAAATTAATATTCAGGGGTTCAAATGATTTTTCTCATTTGATAAGATTAATGGAATAAGTTTGAAATAGATTATTATTTCAGTTTAATTTTAAATTATTTTCCTATTTAGTTATCACATGCCCAAGAAGTTTTCTTTATGGAAAATGTTGTATAGTTTTACTTAAAATCTTAGATCACATAAAAATTGCTCTAAAAGTCATAAACTACACCATATGAACAGATTTTCCCATCTAACAACAAAAGTTTAACCCACTGAATTTTTCCAACCAATCCCCAAACTGAACAGTCTTGACGCACTCATAACCAGAGTTCAAAAGTATATATTGGAAGCTACATTCAACAAGGTTTGGGAACTTGTTCCGTTTCATAACTATGTAATGGTTGAAGTAATATAACACACATCTTAGGCAATAATCAATATATAAAGCCTTCAGAATAAAATCAGATGCATGACCATAAGAGAAACTAATGAACTTAAGATTCATTGAGAAAGAAGAGGTAAATTAAGAAGGTTGTGTTGCAATTTGATCCACTGTTACACTAAGCAATGTTAGATAGATGTTGGAAAGGGGGGAAAAAATTAATATGGCTCCAAATTATCTATCATCTTTCTACCGCAATTGAAGGGAAAAAAGAGAAAAGACTGTAGACCTTCTCTGTAGAGTGAAGGAAAGAGACCATCAGGAGATATGACGACTGGACCATCTGGCAATGCCTTACCATCCTGCAAACCGAATATGGTAAGAATCCTTGAACTGAAAGACCGTAAGAACAGGTCACGAATCCCAACCATCTCTGCTATAAAATCAGTTAACAGTGAATCACCTGTTTAAGGTTGAAAAGGAACTGTCTTGTTAGATGAGCCTGTGAAATTGCTCTGGCACTCAGAAAGAGCAATTGATATCCATTGTCCTGAAAGACAGAAATATTCATATTATATTTGTTTAGCATCATATATATGGCATCTTAATGAATTTGCTGATTGATTGGTTCTTTGAAAGATTCAAAAATAACAAAGCTTCAACAGGAATATAATAGGAAATAGCAAAAAATTACAATAAACTAAACGCATATGTCAGTTGGTGTGAAAACTTCAGTAGTTAAACAAATATCCACCGACAGTTAGCATTCATTGTTGACATGCCTTAGGAGAATTGTTTGGCAGTGTACCAGAATCTAAGGGTGAATTGTGCTGATCAAGGCAGATACATGATCACACTACAGCTTAGACATTCTAGTAGGAATAGCTTTCAGGTGCTTGGCTTTGAGATCAAGTCCAGGGACACTGGATCACAGGTGAAACAAGAATTGAGTGTGTTGGTGGTGAATATAAGGTTCAAACTAGGTAAGCTATATGAGCAAGTCGTCAAACGATGCAAGAAGAATAAGGTTAAAGGAGACGAGATTTAATTCATTAGAAGGACCTGTAGACCTTACAGGAAAAAAAGTGATTGAATTCCTTAGAGGGAAGCCTAGAGTCTAGACCTCACACCCCTTATATTATTGTGTAAAACTGGATGCCTACTTCTTGATTTCTCCTGACCAAGCATATATAAGACAATATTAATCAAATATCAGGTAAGCCTATCTATAGGATCTAAATTGTAATTGATCAATGTGTCTGATCCAATATCAATTATGTTGAATTTCTTGCAATTTTATGGTTTCCCTGCTATCTACTATGGAGATAACATTCCTATGTCATTTGGAACTTGCCTATTGGCACAACGAAGAAGGGAATGGTCTTTGCATCTCTTTTGTGTCTTGAACCAACTCCCTGATTTCCTCATCCTTGCTTTGCTTGTTGTTTGTGTCGGTGCTCAGTTCAATCTTTGTGATCGATGAGCCAGTGAAGAGTTTCACAATTTCTTAGCATGATTTTCATGTGATCACTTCCCTACTCACCAGCGCCCCTACTTACTGTGTCTTCCTTTTGGGTTTTCACGTTTCAGGGGTGTAGTTGGTAGGTGCTGATGCCAATAATGACATGATATGTAAGAAATGCAATGAGCTTATATAGATTAACTTTTGTAGTAGTTCAGAAGAAGGACCAAATTGAAGCTTGCTGTCAGATTACCAATGGCCACTCACAATGAGGAATGACCAATAACCTACCAGTCACAGGATCCTAAAACATTTCGAAGACAACCAACAAGACCCAGTTTGTCTCTCCAATTCATTGTTGATTGGTTGTCATCATCCTTTCACAAGTGAAAGACTAAATTACAGCTAGAGATAACGACATCTAGCAACAAATAAGGTAAGTTATACAATGCCTGTAACCATTAGACAGACAACACACTGAGAAAGTTCCCTTAGGCTTTAGGACACAACCTTGTGTAAATGAAGTTACTGTAACCAAGTCAATGCTATGGAGATAAAACCATGATCATCTATAGTCAGGATTTGAAACTTAAGCACAATCTGCAGTTAAGAGTAAGCAATTCTTGATACCATGAATGCTAAGAATTGATAACTGGCAATGAAGAAACATGGATCAACATTTGAGGCTAATATGAAAGGTTTATCCGACAATAACATAACCAAGAACTACAAAAGGTAACAAAAAATACAGCGTTTACCTAACCTTGATTCCAGAAAATAAATGAGCAACACCAGTCTGGTACCAATCAATACCAACTAAAGGCATAAACTGTCCAAGAACATCAGATCTGAAAAATAGGCAAAAATAATAAATAACTCACTATAAAGTAGACATCAAAATGTTGCAAGTCAATCCAATTATCCATATAAACAAAACAAGAACTTCATTTAAAGAAGTGACCTTTTATCAAATATAATAATATATGCAAAATCACTTGTAAATTGTTGATCCACACTATCAAAGAATGGAAAAGGTGCAAAGTTTAGTATAGTTTTGTGTTGGAGTTTCAGGCTCCGGTCAAAGTAGTATCTGTTTGGTATCATGATGTACCAACATTAAGTGTAACAAGATCAACTTAATTGAGTTTTAATTCTCTAATAGCCTCTAACTAGCACAACTGGAATTGGATCAGACACAAATACAAGATATGGATACATCTTGGCTTCTCTCTTCTTTCATGTAGTCGGTGCTTGTGCTTCCCCTCTCCTCTCTTTATATAGTATTTCATCTCTTCCCCATAACAGGTAAACAAAATCAAAGGATGAGTATTGGGTAGAGGATCTTTCTGTCTAGGTCAATTCTGGTTGATATAGAGTCTGTCTCTGTTGGTACCACCAAACTGTTCTGGCACTGGTGGCATAGTAACATTTACCTATGCCGACACATTATCAATATAGGTCGTTGACCGGAAAGATACATTTTGGCCATGCCAACTAGTACCAATCCGTACCAGCTGGTACTTATCTACTAACAGAAAACATACCTAACCAGCAAGTAAATAAATTTGATAAAATGCATAACTGACTTTCCTTAAAATAAAGTATAACAGGCTTTATTGTTAGTTTCATGCTTCAATAAAAAAAGGTCATTTAATGTATTCATTATATCCATGTTATTGGGCAGTAAATTAATGGACCGCAAAATGCAAAACTCTGAACAAAGAAGGAATTTGGCATGGTTTAAGGAATTTTTGTCAGACTAAGCTGCCTAAAACAACAAAAATAACAATACATCCTACTGAATACAACACGTGGAGAATTAGTTGGCCATATAAAAAGAAGAGGCAGACAAACATGTCATGTAAGAAGTACACACTTGGTGATAGTTCCATCTACATCTGAGATAACTATCTGAGTATTCCATTTCCAAAGATAGATCCTTGCATCCACCTATTAATTCAATACAAAATAAGCATGATATAGAACATGAGAGAAAAGAACAAATATCACCACAACCAGAAAGCAAGGGCAAAAGCAATAGGAAGAACCTGTTGCAATCCAAGCATTGCAGTTGAGAAACTGAATGTCACTACATTCTTTCCCTCTTTAAGATTCAATGAAGCAAGTTCTTCGGAAGTTGGAGTAAGCAGCTGCACCTTCTTGGAATTTTTTATTTTTATCATGTCACTTGCTTGTGCTACTCTTCCATTGCTTTTAAAATCAGGATCTGCAATCATGTCATTGCTAACTTCAGTGACTGCTTCTGGATTACTTAAGGTTTTGAACCTTTTAACAAAAGGCCATATGTTCCAATTTCCCCGAGGTTGTATGGGCATACTTTTTGAAGCTCCTAGTGTTTTCTCAGCTCTCTCCACATGTATCATACCTTCAGGCTCAAGTATCACTTTTTGACCAAAACAAATAATTCCCAGGACAGTAGGTGCTGCTGCACTCCATGGAAAGTACTGATCACCAATTCTAACCACAAGCCTTTCATTATTCACAACTGAAGAACCTAATGCAATGAATTTCTCCAAATTCACTTTTTCAGCATCAAATTCTCGACAAGCTGCATCCTTTCCCATCCCTTCAAATAACAAGTGTTTGCATAGGGATATCTCTGCATACAAACACCAAATACCTCAGTCCTTAATATCGGGATACTTTTTCGTGCACTGATATGTATACTTGCATATAGTATATGACTTCATCATCAATTTATTCTGAGCACTGAACAATTCTTTATCACAATTTAACCATACACTAGGGCAAGATAGGTAATTATAAGTATATTCATCCAGAAATTTCCTGGTCATTTTATCATAATTAACCTCAATGAAGATATGTCATAGATTCTTGTTTCTTCAACAATCTTCAAAATCACGTCAGCCAATAGAAATTGGATCAAACAATGATGAACAATGAAACAAGCTATTAAAGAAAGTTGATCATCTTGAGTTTGCACATATATCTTCCATAATATGTTATTAATACTACAAATGTAACAGATAGGTTATTGTGACAATGAAAAGGGATAGTGCAGGTAATCTTACCAATTGTGACATTTGTGAAGCTTCTTCTTGATTCCTCTTCACTGTCATCAGAAGTAACAGCCTCTTGCATGCTATTTTCTTCAACCAATGAGCAACTCAATGAGTGATGTGGAGCAAATCCTTCAAGATCCGTGATATCACTTTGGACAATGGGCAATGATTTGGATAACAGCTCATTTTCTCTGGAGCATCTCTTACAACTTGAAATACTTATTGAACTAGAGTGAGAACAGAAGGCATCAGAGATACTTAGAGAGCTTTTATTATTTCTTATTTCCAAATCTTTTTCTTCTAGATCAATTTCTGCATTCAATAATTGGGAATCTTCTGTTTCACTAACTTTTTCATTGCCAGATAGTTCTGGGTCAATTTCTTTAGCACCAAAGTTGTCTACATCATTGAGTGGGAATTGAACATCATCTGAGCTCTCAGAGCATGGAACACTATATTCAGCTACTTCTTTATGCTTACTGATGATGCCGAGATCTTGAGCAACATTGATATCCTCCAAAGAGTGTGATCTCCTCAAATTATACTTTATATCAAAACCTTCACTTTTTTGAGTTGCATTATCTGATTTGTAGGAATTGAGAATTTTGGGAGTGCTATCGGATTTTGTAAATACATCATACTTGAGTGGATTGCTGGATATAGAAGAAGGTAAAGAAGCAACTTGTGCAGTTTCTGTTTCCTCCATGTGATAGCAATTTCCCAGCAAATTAAATTTCTGAAAATCAATTTCTTGGGCACGAGCAGATTCCCCAGCTACAACATCCACAGAAATAATTTCAGATGGTATCTGCTTATTCAATGAAAAAGGGAAAGTGCTTGAAATTTGTTTAGAACATGGCATAGGATTGGAGATAGTACCAAAGCCGTTGCTATCTGACCCTATCACGGCTTCTGCTATGGGAGAGTCATATTGAGATTTTTCAGACCCAGAAGACTCACTTTTTCTAGCTATTTCCAAGGTCGGATAATGGAGATATTCAGAATGTTCATTACTTAATGCTGCGCCCTCTTCTACAATTGAACTAACTTCTAGGACCATGTTAGTTGTGTTGCAAAAAATTCCATTTTCACAATGTTCGCACCCACCAGAAACAAGCTCCAGGTTATCAGAAGTTTTGTAATCTGAAACATTAAGCCTATCAGTTGAGCATTCTGTAGTCTGACAATAACTGAAAGAAGCAACCTCCCTGTTTCCTGTTTCGAATGAAGATATTGCTAACGTTGAATACATTTGGCTTTCAGTATGAGAATGCATGTCATCATGACAATATGCAGTCGAACCAGAATTCTGGACATCAGTTTCCTCAGACTGCACTGCTACCAAATCTGGGACTATTTTATTCCACACACCTGTATCAGTAATCTCCATGGTCTCAATCTGTACCTCTTCATGGGAGACCATTTGTTTTGAAAATTTTCCGGTGAGCATGTTATTCATACCCAGACCTAGCCCATCAACATCAGAAACAGAAGAATCACAAGAAATTCCAACACAATCTAAGTTAGCAATCTGGGGATTGTAGCCAGGACTTCCAGAAACAAACTCAGGGTTCTTTCTAGCATTAGTTGATTTTTCACCATTCTCAGATGAGTATACCTCTGCAGGCTCCTCAATGATTCTATATCTTGCTTCTTCCAAATTATCTCCACTTGAAATTGGTTTTTCAGGATCATTATCCATTTCCTCACCATTAGAATTAAAATTTTCATTGTGATGCAAACAATCTTTTCGTGAAGGTGTCTGGGGGCCATATTCTTTGTCAGAAACATAGACACTCGTCTCACCATTCTCAGGCGGTTCTATGTCGTCAACTGTTCGATTTCGGGACTTCATATTCGTTGACCACTTTACCTCTAGCAGGTCAGCTGCAATCTCTGCACGTTCCAATGCATTCACTCTCTCCACATTCTCACCGTCATGAATTTCTTTAAATGTCTTCCGTCCAAATACAAAGCCAAGGATTGTAGATCGCTTGGAGCTCATTGTCACAAGCTTATCATTTTCATTTTCCACTTGGGTGGCCATTTCCTTTTGTCCACCCTCAACATAAGAACTCTGTGTCTTCTCAAATTGGTCATTCTTCATCCTCCCATCTGTCTCATCCCCAGAAGTTGGAGGTGACATGAAAAATTCTTGTTCTCCATCTTCAGCATCCCTGAGGAAGAAAGCTTCCCCTTTATGGTCCAAATACATGTTGAATCCAGCTTCAATGCCATTAACGGATATCTTTACGAGTTTTTCCTTCGTCTTCAAAACACCTTGAAATTTCCCAAATCGTACATACCATGGCGAGGACTTGAAGCTCCCATCTTGCTGTTGGACGACAATGATGTCCACGGCTCCTCCAAATGGATGAAAGGGGCCGGAGACAGTGTACACGCCCCGGGAGATGTAGCTGCCGAGCTTCTCCACAGCATACATCTTTCCAAACCTCCACCTTTCGTGAAGTTAAAATCATAAAGCAAAAAAAAGTGCCAACAAATGACTGATTGGGAGGGATTTCAGAAGGATCTCTCGACAAGCTATGGAATTGGCAAAGCTAATCGAAGCCACAAAAGCCGAAATGAGACATCAACCGGCCATTGGCAATCACAATTCAAAATCTGCACCTCTCAGCCGTAATCTCACAACAAAAAGGAAAGAGAGATAGAAGAAACTCCAAGAAGCCAAAAACTCGAACAATTATAGGGGAGATGCAAAGGAATGCAATGAAATGACGCTATCGCAAAACACGAGATAAGAAATCTCACCAAGAAGCGATATTTAACGGATCAAGGAACAAGAAATCCTCCTCTAACAAAGAAAAAAAAAACAGATAAAAGGGGAGGGCAAAATTACCCCCAAATCGCCTCCAACGAACTCCGATCCACACCAAACAGCGGACACTATCAAACCAAATGCAACACCGCCATCAGGAAGGCTCAAGGAAAACTCCAATCGCAAGAAGGAATCGAAGTATATTCCATTCGAAAAATTCCAGCGGACAAAAGAGGCGAGGCGACACCCGATCTCATTAATTGCGTCTCGCCTACAAAGGAAGCCAAAAAATGAGGCTTCATCTATTGCAATGGCTGGATAGCGATCTGAGCTCGCGTCGCATTGCCATCACAGCGACTCCATCTCCATCTGGATCCCAATCCAGCGTGGAATTCATTTTCCGTAACGAGGTAGATATTATTTTCTGCGCGACGTTGGAACGATGACAGAATAAGCGTCGTCCAGAAGAACCCAAAAAAGGAAAGAAATGATATTGGATCACGAAAGTCCTTTTGCAGTTTAATACTTTAATATTCGATTGGTCTCAGTTTATGCCAAAAACATTTAAAAGCACCCTTAATTTCCAAAATCAGCACTTATAATTTTTTAAAGGAAAGATAACATTTTAGTTTTATCAAATTGATGGTTCTCTCAATTTGGTAAATATTTTCAAAAGGCCTGTAAATTATTTTATGGAAAAAAAGACTTCATTTATTATATGTGACAGACAAGGAAGTACTGTTCACTCTAAGTGATTCATTATCATCAATCCCCTTACTAAATATAGACAAATAAATCCCAGAGATATTCTCCGGGCAACAGTAACATATACTAGAGATGAGATAATGTTCACCCCAAGTAACTTCATTTACAGCTTTAGTGCACCACTTTTGGTCTTTTAAAGACCCACACCAATTGTACTGGACCTGGTTTATAAACTAGCACTATTTTGGTGCTGATTTGTAGAAATCAATACCAACATAATGCTAGTTTGTAGAAATCAACACCAAAGCTAAGGGTATTAGTTTGTAGCTTTGGTGCTTGTTTGTAGAAATCAGCATCAAGCCGGTGCTGATTTCTTCAAGTCAATATCAAAGCGGTACTAGTTTTTAAACACCAGCACTACACCGTTGGTTGTGCATACTACATACAATTAAAACAGAGAGAATTTGTTTCATGCAAATGAGACTTGAGAGAGTATTACAAAAATTCGGTCAAAGCCACATCAGGTGGCAACATCGGTAGTCGCCCACCGCACTTACATAAGGGTGTGTAGGATATCAAAATTGTATATATAAGTACCCGAGGTTAGTTTTGATGTGGTAAACCGAGTTAAGTTAGGTCATGTATAATTTTAATATCTTGTATCTAAGTGTATAGGAACTTAGGAACATAAGAGGTCGAGCGGAAGACGCGACAGACGATAATGATAACACATGAAACGAGTTGACGGGATCGGTATATTTGAGGTACAAAAAGGTGCAGAAGAGTACACTGGTTGACAAGAAGGACGCGTGCTGAGAGTTCGAGGGACTAGAAGTTAGGAAGGAAGTCTGCTCGAGGAGAAGGTTGGAGTTGGATTTAGGTCAGCTCAACTCTAGTCAACTGGAGCATCATCCAAGTAAGCGGGAGCTTGAAAATTGTCAACTCGAAGGTTGACCTGAAGACCTGAGATGCCTCAACTGATGGGAGGCATCTCGAATGCTCATCTCCTAAAGTTGTTGAAAAACGGACTTGAGGTGCCTCTGATGGACTTAAGGTGCCTTGAATGAATAGTATCTGAGGTGCCTCTGGCAGCGCCTTGGATAATTAGGTGCCTCCAATGAAGCAAAGCCGTTAGCTGACCATTGAGCATCGAATAAAACTTTATCCAGCTAGAGACATCTCCCATTGATCCGAGGTGCTTCCAAAGACACATCAGCAAACGACAACTTTTTCTAGAAGGCTATAAAAAGCACCATAGAACTAATAGTTCAATAAGAATCACTGTAATCATTTCTTTATGTTTCTGAGCTTTTAAAGTTTATAAGAGGCTACTCTGCTTTTACAAAAGAATAGTTTTTAGTGGAGTTTTTATTATCTTAGATTAATAATCTCTCCGATTGTAATCAAGAAAAATTTTAAATCTTCTTACTTTTATGTTATTTCTTTTATGTTATTATTTCTACTATCTAATTTGTATTCTTGCTAAAGAAAGAAGTAAAAAAAATTATTAATTTGTATTTTAGAACTATTCATCACCCCTAACCAATCCACTATCCAGTGAAGGCCCTTTCTCTTTGTTCAAAGAAGCCAATCCTACTAAATACAAAATTAAAAAAAAAATGAACACAGATCAGCCAAACGGGTATTGGATAGTCAAGATTTTATTAATTTGCATGTGTTGCAAGAGCAGGTCAACGATTCTTGATTTTTTTTTGGTCCGCATCAGGATGATTGTTGGAACAGATTAGGAGGAATCAA
>JBBPFP011751788.1:0-18790 GCA_037974795.1 Kaempferia galanga
CCTTTGTCTATTGATACTCGACTAGGAATGTTTATGAACAGTGTTCTCTATGGCTTCTCATAACCATAGATAAGAACCTACTGTTCAAAGGCGTTATTATATAATTATTAATTGGCACACATTATTAAATATAATAACCAAACTTTGCCTTTATTTATAAAATACGATACAAAATACGCCCTTGTCAATCAACACATGATTGGTACTCAGGGCTATCACTAACACTACCATCATCTTCCTGGAATAATCCAATTCACGTCAACATAATAAATTTTTCAGAAACATTAAAAAAAAAATCCTTACTGTTAAAAATCCTTACTTTAGCATGACACAGATGATGAATTCTCGAGGAAACTTGTGAATGGTATTATTTTTCATACAATGGGTTTGACCTTCAGCAGCCATACTGCAACTGTTTATTGGCATTCAAAACGAAACAAATAATCTGCTTACTGAAATTTTTGAAGCTACAAGACAGTTATACTTTTCCTATAATTATAAAGTAGAGAGGCATCTTACTTCTTTCAATGCAGGGGCATTAGTCCCCAATAGATCATCTTCTAAACCTGCTGCCCAGGCCATTGCTAGTTCTGGATCAATGGTATCAGGCTCCATATGAGCCGCTTTAGATTCATATACCAGATCAGATATCCCAGTAGCAACAGCTGGATCATTCAGTCCGGTAGATGCACCAATGTTATGTCGGTTACGGTAGATGTCAATGAGTTTGGCACTGCAAATTAATAAAGTTGTGAACATCAAATCACAGATTCAAGGAGATGGGCTCAAAAACTGAACTTGCGACAAAAGAATACCAATTTTAGAACTAAGCTTGCCATGCCTTATTTACAAGTGAAAAAGATTGAATATAATTTTATAATTTGGGGCAAACTAACGTAGAAGTGTGGTTCTCATTCAGTTAAGGATTGTAAGATCTCACAATAAGATAGTTCTACCTCCTACAATTTTAAGTTTAATCAAGAAACTAGTTTTCATTAAGTAACAGTACAATCAAATAGAGAAGTTTTAGTTCATTTGAAATAAAAGCATGGCATAGAAATAATGTTAAAACATCAAATCATAGATCAAACTTGTTTGAAAAAGTACCTCTAACACCATAAATTTCAGTTGCCTGAAATTTACTAGCATTACAAATCAGCACCATGTAATTACCTGGTAGGACCTAGTGGAAGATATTTTGCCCTGGGAACAAAGCAGAACAAAGAAACTAAATCAAGAAGCTTCTCATGGTTCTCATACAATTTCTTGAGTTCCTCGTCTGTCCACTCTTGGTTGTTGTTATCATGATTACGCATATCTCTAGAAGCCACCCAAAAACAAGAATAAGGAAGATGAAAATGAACATTCATTTCAGGAGGAACAGGAAATTAATCTATAGATCACCTAATGAGATCATCCTGTGCCCTGTACATTTCATCAAGGACCTTTAGCATAGAATTAATTAGAGACCCAATTCCAGTACCACTAGCACCTTGATCTTCCCCATTACTGAAGTGTGATTGTGAGAACTGGGATTGAACACCACCTAAAGATAAAGCATGTAAAAATTCATATATCTGCAATCGATATGGCTCCCCTGACCTAATTGCAATAGTCATTAAGGCTTGAGCAGCAACAATCCGAACCTGGGCAGGTTTAGCAGGTAAACTTACATGAGAAACCGATCCTTTGTTTACTGGTATAATAAATTCGAAATGATGTTTTTAGATGAAAGTCTGTACCTCCCAACTTCCACCAAAGGCACATCTCTGAAGACGTGTCAAGGCACCTGCAAGTGTTGGATTCCGTGAACTTGCAGCGGCCACCATTTTGTCTGCGTCTAGCATCATAAGTGCTGTAGCAGGAGGTGTTGCCGACTCCCAAGCATATTCAGAGGCAGCATAGTTTGCATTTTCACCAAGAAACCAAACCTGAATAGATTTCAGGCAATAAATAAGTATTCTTTAGAATCTTCGTAACAGGTACTCACTATTCAGTATATAGATCACAGGCAATAAATGTGGATTCTTTAGAATCTTCAAGACAGGTACCCACTATCCAGTATATAGAGCACAAGCAATAAAAAAGTATTCTTTAGAATCTCCAAAACAAGTACTCACTATCCAGTACATCCCCAAACTTTCACCAACTAGCCCTCCACCCAAAGGAACATAAAAATGTTAGCGTTGACCAAAATGTCTCAAGTCATTTATGTGTTACACATGCAGAATTTTTTGTTTGTTGTGCATGTAAAGATGCGCATCTAGATGTATCTGTGTATAAAGATGCAAAACTTTCAGCAAGTCAAAGTGATCCTTACTGCAGCCTGCACTAATCTTTGTAAAGCCAAAGCAGACTTAGGATCTGATGCAGACACTCTGTCAACGGATACCAGTCCTAACCTAGAGCCAGGCTGAGGAGGTGGCAAGTCAAGAACAATGGTGACTGCTTCCAATGCTGTATGCTTCCCTTCTGGCCCAGCTCCAGCAAGACATGTCTGCCAAGTAAATAATGAGACATGTCAATCAATACATATATATTTAAAGAAAAGCTTCTGGTAGACATATCCGGAGAGAAAGGTGCGTAAATTCACTGACTCATGTTTGCAGAACTTATTTGAATTGAAATAATTCAAAATCATGAGTTGTTATGAAAGAAAAAAAAAGGCAGCTATTGCAGAGATATACACAGACCATGGTGTACAAACATAAAGCAGAGTCCAGATTTCTGAATTATCAAAACAAAGAGGACAACCACTCAATCAACTGTCTTCTACCAAAACAACAAGAAGCTATGAATCTGGAATCAACCTTTGTGTAGATAAATAATGCTTGCAGATTGTATGAAAGGGTTTCATAAAGAAATTAATGACAACACATATTCCTTATGGGAAGAGTAGTTCAAATAAAATGATTGTTTACTTGTAAGTATGAATCCATGCCTTTTTAAAATTAATATTCAAATAAAAATATTGTTCATATATGCCACAAGTTAAACTTACCTTTCAAAGCAGTTGCAGCACATCAGCATCAATCTTCCCTGGGACTTTAGTGGCAAATATTCTTGCAATTTCAAGTAGTGTCACTGCCATATCTGGTGTTGCCTGATAAGTCGACAGTGAAACATAATAAAGATCAAACTTACATAGACACTACAAACATCACAAAAAACAAAGATGGCCTTCGTGAATTTAAATGAAAATAAACAACAATTAACAAGTCAAATTGCAATTATAATAGAAAAGTAGCATAAAATAACTTTCCCTCAAAGAGTTTATGAAACAAATGGAGTGCCAAATTGCAAGCTTCAATGTAGATTTCTTGGTACCTCATATTATCTTTCAAAAAAGAGCTGATCTTACAAAACTGGGTGTGTCAATCAATATGTACCAGTCTCCTCATAGCTAAAACATGAAAACAACCCCAAGCTCAGCAGTCAGTAGGTGGGGATAGACAAATATTGAAAGAAAGGAGAAATAGATGTACAGAAAGAGGGGAAAGATATGAAAAAGAGACCAAGAAAGCTACTCAGAGGTTGAGAGAGCAGACCAGAAGCATAATAATCAGGGAAACAAGCAGGGAACAAGGTTCAACAACATGTTTGAGGTGACAGAATTTTCTGCTTTGGATATTTTTTTTTAAACAAAAATACACAAATTTATTGATAATCCCGAAAATGATATCCTTAATCATTAACTGTTGTATGTTATCTAATTTTAGGCCAGGGAAGAGCCGCCTACACTATAAGCGCCAATTGTTCTTCAACAATTTGAATGCTCCAAAATCTCTTAAGCCTTTAGCATGGAGTGGAGCTCAGAGATTTAGCATGCAGGACACGGACGGAAATTACCAGAATCCACAGTTTCAGAAAGCACTATATGGCCTCACTGCTGCTGGCAATAACGAGGTGTCCTGCAGCTCTACACAAAAAATATTGGTTGGACTTTGTCTGTGAGAGGAATAATATACCTACCAATGCATGAAACAGTTTCAATAACCAAGACAAGGCAAGGGCAAGGTATTCAGCTTCCACCAGTTATGACACAATGTCAAGGCCACTTCCAACCTTGTGAGTCACAAGGGAGTCAAGGACTAGGTTACCACAATGAGCTTTTGTGATGGAATGACTCATAAGGATAACCTTCTCACAGAATTCCATGAACCATGAAAGGATACAGGGGCTTCTTCTGACCTTGATGCAAGGGTCAAGCTTCCACAAAAAGATGACTCACGAGCAAGGCTTTCCTTTCACAAGGGTTCCGTGAACTTTTTTGGCATGCCACCACAATACTGAAATAGAATTGTTGAGGCCAAAGATTGATACCCTAGCTTGGAATGATGCATTACACCTTGCCTAACTCATGAGATTTTGATCAACACAGTTTATAGAGACGCTCCACCTTGTCCTTACAAGCAATAGTTCTCTTGTCATATCTCATTTATTTGTGCAAAAGATCTCCACCAATGTAGAAGCATATGGAGATTAATGTAAATTACCTTCAAGCAAACAGGCTGGTTTTGTGACATAAACATTGGTTACAGAAGCTATAACACAGCATCCTGATATTGTTAAATGTCTTACTTTCACCTTTAATTACTAGATCATCTTTAAAAGTCTTGTTTCACCTTTAATCAAACTGAAGGCAGCATGTTTCACTACTTTCCTTTTGTCCAGGCTAACATCACTCATAGCTAATTCCATTTTGCTAAGAAATTTAGCTCTATATAAGTATAAAAGTTTTACATTGCAGCATTTAGAAAATACTGTCAGACAATTCATTCTCATGTAACTTTTGGTTTGCTGATAACTTCTCCCAAGATGGGATGAATGATTCTGTAAATTTAAATCATTTTGAAAATCAACATAATCCTTATGCAAAACTCTTGTGCCCCCAAAAGCGCAACATTAAGTACGTAACTGTATCACATATTTATATTTTGATCACAAGAAAATTGCAAAAACTTTTCAATCTCCAAGGATGGGCAAGGATCAAAACATAGTACACTCTTTTTTAAAAAGGGAGTTAAAAAAGTATTTTAGACTAACACAAAAACACACAAGCAATTGAATAGAGATGGAAGTACCTTAAACCGAGCATGCAAAGTAAGCAAGATATCATTCAATTGAGTGGAAGGCCAAGCAGGATCAGACAGTTCACTTGCAATGATAGATCCCAGTTCCTCAAATGATTCATGTGAATTTTGCATCCATATCAGAGCTTTTATTACCATAACACGAACATAAACACATTCACATGCTACAGTTGTGCGCACTACTTCTAGTAGTGAAGCCAATAAACTTGCAACAGTATCAATGCCACCTGGACCAGTTGAAGGAAATAAAGTCTTGTGTGATTCTGCAAAAATGAGACCATCTATTAAGTATAAAAGAGATATAACAGTTCAACTTGATAAATAAACTTTGGCGAATCCATGCATTTGCATGCTTCAACAGTTGTTTGGATTTTGGATAGAAAACAATCCATAACTGATTTACCAAAATGCAACTCTAAAAAGGGATTAAAGTATTGCAAAAATATCAAACAAAGAAAATTCTCAATATTCAAAGAAATTGCTTTCAGAAATATATTTACCTACAGATTTTGAGCTTCCCATGAGCTGTGAATCAGGAGGATCATCATTCTTAGATGAATGTAGTTGTATTGTTTCATCAACTTGCACACCTAAAGCATACGCAGCTGCCCTGCTTTTCCCATTTCCTGAACAACTCTTGTAGCAGCATGAAGAACTGGCCAAGAGAAACTTCGGAAAGAGCTCTCTAATCTAAGTTGTAATAAAGAAACTCATAAAATAAATTTAGTATTGTTGACTTAAACTTCATACTATCAAAACAAACACTAAAAAAAAAGGAAGAAAAAGAAAAATTCAACAACCTTCGGATTACAAGTTTCATAAGGGGCTGAGGGTGCTTTGCTTTAGAAGCACGTTTCTCACGATTAAATTTTACTGAAGGGTTATCTGCATCCTTTAATGTTACAGATGGTGCCTCAGGCAACTTCAGAACTTCTCTTGTTAATCGAATCCATCCAGCAGCTCGCTCTTCAGTTCTGCAACAAAACCATAAAGAAAGAAACTTCTTTATTCCTTAGAAAAATTAACAGAACAGAAACAAAAAAAAAATGAACATAGGCAACATTTGTATCTAATTTGTAAGGATTGAAGAATTACCTCTCAGTGTTATCAAATTTTCCCAAAATGCAAAACATTGCCTCAAAACAAACTCTGTCACTGGGATCCAGAAGCAGTTGATAAAGAAGAGAAGTAAATTGAAATTTTACTCCAGGCCTCTCTGTAAAGTAAACAGTCTATTAGACAACAATGCAAAAATAAGAAATCAACAGAGTAAAATATATAAGAATAATTTGAGACAATAAAATTTGCATACCATCCAGTGCACGGGCTCTACATAATACATAACATAATCTAGCAAGGCAAACCCTAGCAAGAACATCATGCAACCGAAGTATGTCGTGCAAAGCACCTGCTCATCCAAGAATAGCTTTTTACTAACAAAACTAATACAAAATCCATGATGTTACATAGAAATATGCCAAGACCATTATAAGATAGCATATATATCACTATTACAAGTGTTAAATCCAAGCTTAACTACACTATTTGAAAGTAACACAGAAAGATAAGAATGACAGAGCAAGTCACCTCCATGCTCAATGTGTTTCCCTGCCAAAAAAAAAAAAAAACAAACTTAGGTACATCACAAATTAGTTAGAACTGTTTATCAAATAGGTAGGTCATACCGCTTCCACGACCAAATCTAAGGAAAACTCAGCTTAATTAATAGACATTAAAAAAATGAAAAGGCATCAAAAGAGAACCTTTTTATGCAATGAAAAATGAAACGTAAACTAAAAAACTAACCAAGAGCCATGGCAACAGAATTAGGATCTCTGGTAGCAATATCAGTGATAATTGCCATAGCATGCCTCACAGCAACCGGATCTCCACATGAAATCCTAAAATCAGAACAGGGCTCAAGCAGTTAGCAAGCGGAAAAGTTATAGACATAACATATAAGCAATTCTAGGAGTAATATTTCAATAAGAGTATTAAGTATACAACTTGGCTGATTCTTGATTACATTGTAATCCAAGTACCACTCAAAATTCTCTCTTTGGCATCATACTACTTCCTGAAAAACTATAGAGTGAAAAGGCCTCACCTAAATCTCTTATATATATACACTTTCAAAGACTAATAAGGAATACAATTCAGAAAAAAGGAAGTGCCCGAGTTGCTACAGAGCATCAGCAGCAACACAGATGGCAAAGAAGCAATCCACAGGGCACTAATTCATAACAGAGGGCAAACATCAAAAATAGCATTCCTGAGAAACCTTGCCCCTACAACAACTACTTCAATCAGCAAGTATGATCATTTGCAATTTAAATTTTCTGTGAATATTTGTCATAAATGAGCTATAGTATGTTTTACAAACAAAGACATATGTTCATGCATTAGTTTTGAAACATTAAATTCAAAATGAAAAGACTGCAAAGAGAATACCTTTAGCAAATTAATTGAGCTGATGATAGATAACACTAAACATCAGTTAGTACAGGTAGTAGATTCTAAGTCATATCAATACTGCACTGTAACTTTATATGATCATCATTTCAAAAGCAAAATAGAATTACAATAAGGTATAATATAAATCTACTATTGGAGCAGATTCTAATATCATGATGTTGAACCTCAGCAGTTAGTACCGACCCTTGTATGGCTCGATGGAGGAATAATGGATTCCCTGGATCCAAAGGAAGTCTTCTTAGAGCACCAAGAGCAGCATATTGCAGATTATCATGAATTTTAGACTGCGAACATGAGAAGGATACAATTATTGTACCAAGAAAATATTATTGATACATGAGAACAAGACATCAACTGTAGCAACCACATGATATACCAATCCTACTGACATGTAAACCTTACCAGTACCACGATGGCAAATCTTTTACAAAAATAAACATAAGCACCAACAGTTCTATATGTCCAACAAAACTACATGAACCTTCTAGATATCTAAAGATTGTCATCAACAATTTTCTCTTGCTAAACTAAATTTAATCTCAAGAAAAAATAACTTGTACTTTTAAAGAATAGTCAAATCCCCCACTAATAGCTTCTGAATTTTCAAAAAAAAAAAAAAAAAAATATCCAAATATTCAATCATTGTAAATACTGAATAATGGCAGCAACAGAAATTGAAATTTTTGTTCACACTTAAATACTGGCATAGCCTTAAAAGAAACTAAAAAGAAATACATGACAAGACGCAGACACCATTCAATATTCACACGAACACCCAAATAAATGACACTAATATGAGTTAGCAGAATACCCCAAGAAAATAACATTGATTACATGACAATGGAGTATGGACAGATTGTTTCCTCTATTACTTAAACATCAGCAGCTTTTTGCCCTCAGTTTCTCCATGAAATAAGAAAAAGAAAGACCAAAATGAACCAACTTTGGTGACCATCAATTAATTTTGTTGAGAAGATTAGAAAATCACCTCTTTATCGCCACCTTGCTTTACTAATATGCCCTTCCGAGGCTTTTGTTTCACATCTCCAATCTCAAAAATTAAAAATCATGTGAATTAGAAACAGGAATTTTGTAAATGGCATAGAGACCTGAAAGTAAGATATAAGTAGAAAAAAATAAAAAGAAAAATCAAAGTTAGATTGTAGCTCATGCAACAAGCAACCCTCCAAAAAAAGGAGCATTTATTGCTGACACAGATCATCTTCTGACAAAGTTAACTAATTAGGACACAGTACAAAGAAGTGCATAAAGAAAATGAAGCTAAAAGGACAAACTGTGTACGGTGGATGTCATGTTGAAATTAATATTTCTTCTTTTCCTAAAACATATATATAACCATGCAAAGAATTGATCATGAGAGGCAGGCAAACCTTTTCTAGAATGCCAAATACAATTTCGTACAACTTCTCCAAGATTTCAGAACTGTTTGCTGAAGCAGAAGTAAGAGCCTTCAGTGCTGCAAGCCTACGTGCATGGACTTCAGAAGAGAATATCAAAGTTACTAGGATGAAAAGGAAAGTTATGATATAATATTTTAATCATGATCATTAAGAGTTTTACCAATAAGCTTGACAGCTAAAGATGTTCACAAGAATGGCATACTTGAGAAGCTATCAATTTAAAGATAAAGGAACAAAGAGTATATTCTCACTGAACTCAAAAAGGAGTGTTTTCCAACATGAACTAGTCATCTTCCAACAAAACAAAATCTGTCCTAGAATTCTAAAAGCATTTTCCTTCACAAACTGTTCGTGACAAACCTATTGATAATAATTTTTTTTCTTATTTTGCAGAAGGTCAAGCATCCTTTATATAAAAAAAAAAATCTCATTGTTATTTGAGCAGAGAATTTTCAAGTAGCCTTGTTTTAAGTATTTGTAAAAATTATTAAACTACTAAAGGCAATTGTTCTTGTATGGGTATTGTTGAGTCAAATACTTATGATGATTATAATGATAGAATGTCATGTTGATACTAGTATTAAGCAAGAAGAAGCAAAGTAAAAGAAAGACAGAAAATAAAGGAGTTAGAGTATCATGCGGAAGGGCAAAGTTAGTCTGAATGTACTTACTGCTTCGTTATTCCTATATCTACTTGAAAAGGCATCATAAACTTGGTAATTAATTACAATCTAAAGCAGATGAAATTTCCCAATCTATGAATTCCTTTACACTTGATCAATAAATAACAGTAAGGAATAGTCAAAGAAATTCTTTAGCTTCATTTTTCTTCCTCAGAAATAAAAGAGATTCAATATTTTCTTACAATTTTATCACAATATTGAAGCTATTCCTGCTCAAACTGAAGTTGTGGTGGATTAGAGATTCAGACAACAGGATGCAGAGATGGTAAATAAGTATTAAATGATGTAAGGTATCATTAAGCATGTCTTTAGCAAATATAGCAATGTGAAAATGGATGATAAAGCATAAAATAATTACATTGAATATCAGCATTTGTGGCCTCAGTACTTAGCTGATTTACTACTCGAGGTATCACATCTGCTCTTGTGACCCTTCCAACAACATCAATGTCAGCAACTGCATCCCAGCTTGGTGTAGGGATTCCGCCACTAGGACTCAAACCTTCAGAATCACTATCGTACAAAATTCTAGCCAAGTAGTAGTAGACATATCGCAAAACATTTCTATCTTCAGATTGTTGAAGAAGCTGAGGAAAAAAAACATAAGGCGCTATGGGTTAGTTTCTAATTCTTATACATGAGCATCCAAGTTGGATTAAGTCATATTGAAACCATTATATGAACTTCTACCAATCAACTTGAAAGGAATGCACCAACAATGATTAACTATATATATTTAAGCCTCAATGAGATATTTGAATAACTCTGTGTGGACGGATTTTGAACTTTCAAAGTATTGCATGTGATAAAATTTATATTGCTCCTTGATGGTCTCCCGCATGTAATGTACACTCATAGTAGTAGAATAACTCTAATCCTCTAATTATTAACCGCACTCCTGCATTTGAGTAACTTCTTAGGGGCAACTAATCCTCTGAGTCAGCTCATTCCCAAATCAATCACCACCGCCTTCAACCTTAGGACTACCAAAAGGATATCAATTTATACCACGAAATAATTTGTTATGCACACCTTAATTCAACCACCAGCATTAACAAGAGATCCTCAATTCCTTCTGATTATCAATTCAGGCAGCATAAAATATCAAAAGATAGGAGGAATCGGCAACCAGTGAAAGTCCTTGAACAAAAAGTAAGAATTGAGAAGAAACTGAATACCATAAGAAGTGATGGAGCAACTGAAGGATCCACAGAGCTGTATACAGCGAGCTTTGGAAACACACGATTCACCAATTGCTTCTGGGAGCTTCTCTATCGAGTGGTAGATAATTTTCAGCATCGGTATCAATTTCAAACAATCAAAACAATTAAAATCAAGATATAGCAAATAGCAAGCAAAAAAACCTGATCGTATGTGGCTGCGAGTTCATGCACACTCCTCAGAAGCTGGGAATATGAGACCGGCTGCTCAAAATCCAACTTTAGGCATTACTACCAAAACTAGACTGAGGCGGAGCGATAAAAAGAAACAGAGCCTATGCAGTTCTCATGAACAGAATAATAACAATAACTGGGGCAAAGATGTAGACAGTGGGAAACACGAGCGGACCGTCGTCTTCTGTCTCTGCGGGATGGCTCGCACAGGGTTGAGCGCTTTGGCGGCGGCGATGGTGTCACTCTGAATCTGCATCAAGGTGGACCTCTTAGGCTTTCCCACCGGCGCCGCCGGCTTGCCGAGCTGGGAGGGAGCCGAGGCCTCGCTAGGTCTGGAGCTAGGGGCGGCGGGAGCTGGCGCCGTCGTGGGAACCGAGGAGATGAGATCCATGAGCGTGTTCCCGGACGAGTTCGGGCCGGAAGCCATGGTAACGGAAGTAGTTCCTCGGCGAGGGGAGAGAGCCCAACGCCGGCGAACCGCGGTCTAACTTGTTTACTGAAGAAATATCGATGTCGGCGGTGTGGTCTACACGGCAACGGAAGATCAACAAATCGCTGGGTCCGATTGAACCCGCGATTTCCGGCCGGAGAGAATTGGCCGCCGGTTCGTTTTGAGATGGGAGCAGTTATGCTGACTTGACTTCGATATTCTCACTCCCTGCTGAAAGGTCTCGAACACGTGTCCTTTACTCGATTTTAGTTTTTTTTTTTTTTTGCAAAAACATACATTTATAAAGAATTCATAAATATGGGAAATATATAACAAACCACCTGCAGTCAACAACTACTGAGGGTATTGTTATGATTTTGAAACTATGTGAACATTTTATATGAATAGATGATAAACTCTTGGAGGTGGTGAATGAAAATTTCCCGAGATGTGCCAATTGGCAATTAGGCTTAGCTCAGGCGCGGTGCCGTTTAATTCAACGGGCACAATGAGTCCTCTCTCGAGCTTGTTCCGATCCGTCAAAAATTGTCGCCGGAATAGAACATCTGCGGCGGATGATCATGGAAAAATCACGCCGGAGTCCCGAAACCACAGCCAGAACAGAGGTGGAGGAGCACGACTCAAGCGTCGCAAGAAGGCCGGAGATTGGGAAGTCTATCTCATCGTCTCATCCCGATTGCCTAAGACTTACGTTGGCGTCACCACCGACTTCTCGCGTCGGTAAGCGAGGACTTTCCCCCCCTTCTTTCTCCTGTTTATTGTGATGGATGGATGCATGCTTCCGATCGATTTTGGTACTTTGCCAATTTTTCAATGTGAAACTTTTCAATTGGACCCGTTGAGGTCTATCTTCCTCGCCTTCCCAGCATCGTTTGTGCTGCCAAATTTGTAGCTTTTGCCTTTTGATGATCGCTTCTGTGTCCTTGATCTGTCGGGGTAAAAATAATTGCTGAGTGAGGATCTATTCTGGCGTCATTTTCGGCTCTTGTGGGGGGCTCTATTGCAAAACGTTGAGAGATTTCCCAATTTCGTTTGAAGATTTATTAGCTGCAGAGAAGTTATCCACGTCTGCAATTCGTTTTTCTTTGAATGGTTTGATTTTCATTTAAATAATGGTTTTAGAAGAATATATGGAATCGACGACGATTACATTTAGAAACTCAAACTGATCCGACTGGAACATGGTAGCCTTTTATCTGTTTTAAAGAAAAAGCTGCAGATTGTTGAAGATCTTCTTGTAATTTGGTTACTGTCAGCAAGATTTGATGCTGTTTTTATTTGTTGGTGAAAATAGTGCTTCTACCTCATCAATTTAGTTGTTCTCGTCAGTTCGAAAATAGTCACTTAGGAAGGTTGAGATCTATACGGAACCTAATCCAAGTATCCAATTCTTTGAACCTGGAGGTGACCGATCTGGCCTTGCAGAAGTTTTTGCGATGCCATGACAGGAAGTGAAATTCAGTAAATTTATCAATTTTCCAAAGATTTTATGAAAAAGCAACCTTGCAGATAGACATGTCTTGCTGAATTTTACTGATGGTGAAGCAACATTTAGACAGAGTTTGTGGAGAAACTTGCTCGATGATCCCGTTGCTGGCTTGTCTAAGACAGTAATGCATATTTCCTGATTGAAGGCTATATGTCCAACCTCCATGTTACACGATTTCCTCATTTTCCCCATGATTATGACTGTTGTTCCCCTTTATGAGCAAGTATATTAGTATTGAATGACGTTGCGTGAGTCTCTAATGACCTTGTGCAAGCTTTTGGCCTCAGATTTGAAACTCTAACAGATATGATCATGGATTTTCTGGTGGAATGTTGAGAACTTCCCGTTTGTATTCATTTCCTTAATTTATTTTGTTCTTGTCGAGATAGATGGTGTTTTGATTACACGGCCAATGCCTATATTATGTCCAGATAAGGTGCTAGTTAAATGTTTCCCTGACAAAACTCAAAAGATGATTGCCTTTCTAATTTGTTAGGCACTGATTTCAGACATCATGCCACTGGCACATTCAGAAGAATTTTTATATGTATTATTTGTGTGCCTTTACCTTCATTAGATTCATCTGGCAGGAAGATGCTGTTAATGATATATAGATTCGTAAATATGCAAGTGAAACCCTTCCCATTGTTTGACAAAAGATGACATATTTTCAGACTGAAGCAACACAATGGCATATTAAAAGGTGGAGCAAAAGCATGCTCTGGTGGAAGGCCTTGGAGTCTTGCATGTATTATTCGAGGATTCAAGGATCGAAGTGAAGGTAAATGTCTTTGCTTGACTTTATCAACTAGATAGCGTCAAGTTAAAACAGGTGTTATGCCCATGTGCCAAAATCAAAATTGTTGTTATGCATCGAACAAGAGTTGCAAGTCTTTTACTACTTTTTACAACTTTGTTCTGCAACTTTTGGATAATCTATTGTAGAATGCCCAAGATTGTTCAGCAAGCGTATATAGAGCTAAAACCGTATATCATCCCTTTCATCTCAAGTTTGTTAACTAAAGCTCTGATTGTGCAATGATGGCACGAGATGATTCTTTTTCTTGTAAAGAATTCAGAGTAAAAGAGCATTTGCTTTTTGTTGTGTTGATAATTGTAATTAACCTTATCATTCTTGCAAATCTTAGTAGCCCTTCGATAATTGTAGTGTATCTCGATATCTCATTACATTCTACAATGTAGTCTATCTCTCTCGCCTGTCCCTCGCGAGACACCACGCACGCAAATGGCTGCTTGACTTGGTATATGATGACGGCGCGTCACGAGCTGGAACAGGCACTTTCTAGCTGTTTCGTGTCGTAAAACAGACACGAGAATCAGCGCCAGGTATCGTCCGTCCAGCGTTTTGTGGCGCACCTCCGAACATCGTACCGCCACAACTGAACCCGTTATTTACGTGTCACCGTTTCGTTTCCGCTGTTTTATCTTGACGTGTTTCGCTGCTCCTCTTCCGGTCGAGGTTTCCGCCGTGGTTTCCCTGCCGAATCGCCGATTTCCTCTTCTGCTGATATCTCTCCTAGTTTTGTTCTTCTCACTGCGAGGCGCTTCTTCGATGCGTCGTATGATGGGAGGCATCCATGACTGCGAAGGATTCCGGAACAGCGCCGAGATCCTGGGGTTTGCTCGTTTTGCCGTGGAGGAGTACAACAAGAAGCAGGTGCGTGCCCTGTTTGGGTTTTTCTTTGAATCATCGTCGTCGTTTGGCATCATTCGTTATTGGGTTATGTTGTCCAATTAAACACTTCGGTGTGCCAACTTTTTGAGTTTTTTCTACCCTAGGAATGTTCTTCAAATTTAGTAGTTTTGAAAACTTTAATCCAGGAATTAGGCGTGAAAGGGGGCAACTTGGTGGAGTAAACAAATTTTCTTATGGATTTAATTATTCTACTCTTATTTCGTCAAACCAGCAGAAAAGTTAGGTTAAACAATGAGCTTCGTGCGACGAAGTATGAAGTTTCTTTTATATTGATTTTTGTTGTATTCTTAAAAATTTCCTTGAGCCTAGACTTGTTCAAATGCGTGCAAAGGTGACTTTCAAGATCATTTACATGTTTTTTTTTTCCAAAACTTGTGCCAACGGCTGATGACCTCAATTTTGAAAAAGTCCCGAGTCCTTCGCTAATTGTATTGATTGGGCAAAAATTCTTAATTGAGTTCGGATTGTCATGTACTCTTCCTTCTATGTGACTATGTCTATAGCAATACTTTAGCATATGGGATAGGTCCACTGATTTCGATATTTACTTTGATGTTCATTTATGAAGTTTTCAGTTTCTTTATGAACTAGCCTAGCATACGGCAATCTTCCAATTTTCAACACTCAGGATAAGAATGTACAGCAGTGAGATTGTGGGATACACATCAAACTTAATCATTTGGCACTAGCTGCTTATAATTGGCCCATGTTTTTACTGCAAGCTCCTCCTCTGAATTCCATGTTGCATTATCATCCCCTGAAATCCTAGCATCACAGTAAGGATAGTATTGGTTATGGTATAGTTTTGACAGGGATTTCCAGGCAGGTTATAACAATTATGGAACCTAGTGTAATTAGGGTCTAAACGCTAGTATTTCATTATGATACAGTTTTGACAAGGATTTCCAACGGGGTTATAGCAATTACGAAACCAAGAGAAACCTAGTGTAATTAGGTTTAAATGTGATGAATCCTAATTTTATTGGCTGATTTCTGGAATCAACCATTTTTTTCCTTAGCTGATTTTATTTCTAGAACCTAGCGTTGCACTGATGCACATTAACCAATAAATACTCCATTTAGGCGATGTGATACTATGACAAACACGCACATAGGAAGAGGTAGACCAAAAAAAAGATTTAGTTAGAAATAAAATTTATTTAAGTATAGATAATGATATAGTAAGGGATATAGCCCAATGACATAAAAGAATCATATAGCTAATCTCACCTAATGAGATAAGACTGGTTGTTGTTGTTATTGTAACATATATGATACCAACGTTTTAGTCTAATTGATATCATTTTGTGTAGAATTCTCTTCTCAAGTTTACACAGTTACTGAAGGCCAAAGAGCAAGTTGTAGTTGGTAAAATGTACTACCTAACTCTGGAGGCTAATTGATTGTGGATCCAAAAGACAATATGAGGCTAAAGTCTGTGTCAGGCCTTGGATGAACTTCATGGAGCTTGAGCATTTTAAGCCACTGGCTGATAGCCCTAGTACCTCACAAGGTATGGTTGCTTTTATTTGCTACTATATCCATTCTATTCAAAACTATTTCTCTTTAAAATCCCAATTTTCTCGAATAAATTTGATTCAAAAAATACCTTTGATTTGATGTCCTTCGATTGTGCTCCTTTCACCAAAATATGAGTTCATTCTTTCTCTTTCATTTTTTTTTCTTTATCCAGGTTAATGAATATTTAGTTTGCTAAATCTTCAATCCCCACAAGAGAATTGCATAACGTGCTGTAGATGTGTGGTTATGTTACTGCCTTTCACAGTACATTTAACGAAGTTCTGTATATATGTGGCATGGTACTGTTTTAGCTACTACAAACTACAAAGTGACAAAGAGGGATGAGTGCGAAGAAGGAGCAATGGTAGTTCTAATTGAAACAAATCGTGTTATGTAACTGGCTACAGTATATATAGTTGTTATCTCGTATTTTAGTTCTGTGATATTTTTTGTATTATTTGTTATACTGATTACTCAATGATTATGCTAGATTAGTAACTGCTCTGAACCCAGCTTCACCTCGGTCACTAGTTGAATCTGGTCAGGCAGTTTGCTTAACTATTGGATTTGATCATGCTAGGAGTGTATACATAGAGTTACAGTGAGTTTTTAAAATTGAATCAGATCGGGAGTTAGATCAATCAAGCAGTCCAATTCTATATGATATTTTTTTATAGATAAAAAAATATTGAAAATAAAAAAGAATTTAACTAAAGAAGAGAGAACTTTGTTTGCCTTCATTTTAATATAACAGAACATTTAATTAAAAAAAAAAGTAGGTTTATTTCAACTATTTGTTTTGAAACTGATAATATATAGAAATGTACGCACTTCCAAGTGAAAGATAATCTCAGCTCATAAAAAATATCAAAAAGAAACTATTTTCGTATGAATTTTATAAAATAGAATAGAGTTGGTCTAAATTTTACTTCTTTCTATTTTTAATAAATTTACTTCTTTCTAAATTTAAAAGAAGTAATATGGACAACTACCATACTCCTGACGTCAGGCGTGGGAATAAATTGACCCGCCAACGGCTACTTTTGGGGCGGCGCAACTAGCCGAAGCGTGCCACAGCCGAAACCAGGCGGAGATCCCCTTTTTCGGTTCAGACAGGCAACGCAATTCTGTGGGCAGCCGCCCGTTGCTGTCACGTGCTTCGCCGTTCACCAAATTTATACCGTTGGAAAAATGGAATTTATGGAAAGTAGAATTCGACCGTTGGAAGCTCGTAAGGGGTTGCCTCTTTTTACATTTGCGTGCCCCCTTCTTTAAACCCCACACCATACCCACCGCTTCCCCATTCCTCCTCCGCCCTCCCTCGTTCATGTGCCGGAGTTGCTGAGTTTAGCGCCGGTCTAAGCTAACGAAGAAGAAGAAGAAGAAGGCGACATGGCTTCCCGGCGTCAGCAGGCCCCTGTCATGCATCGACAGAGAGGTAGCCATTTCATTCGATTCCATGCTCTGTTCTTAACCATTCGTGTCAAAATCCAACCTTTCTGTTGCTTTCTCATCGTTGGAGCAATTAATCTTCGTAGTGTTTCTTCGAACCTAATTCTTGATCTTGATTTATGCTTTTCTTGATCACGAGTCGCCTAAACTGTGTCGCTGTCTCTTCTCAAATCAGTTGTTGGGGCAGTGCCACCGGCGGCGGGCAAGCCAAAAATCGTCACTGCAGCCGATGCAAAGAACCGCAGGGCGCTCGGAGATATCGGCAATCTGGTCAATCCCCGCGTTCCCGAAGGGTAAGTGCAGAAATCAATCAACTTCATTTCCAAACCGCGATTAATATCATAGAATTTGAAATCAACGTCATCTTCACATTGTCAGGAAACAACAACTCCAAATCAATCGTCCAATCACAAGGTAAGTCACATCGGCAGAACCTTCACTTTTCTTTCTTTACTTTTTCAATTTCTCTGATCCATGCGTTATGTCACAGAAGCTTTGGTGCTCAACTTCTTGCAAATGCAAAAGCCGCCGCCGCTACTGAAGCTAACAAGGTGGTATCTCGCTCTTTCCCTCTTTGAGTTTTTCTCATTCGCACCGTTGTTTGTTAATGACTAATCTCAAAATGTGCCATTTTGATGGCAGATCCCTGTGGTTGTTGTATCTGATGGGGCAGTCGACAAACGTGCAGCAGCAAAACCGCCGCCCAACAAGGTCCCAAGTAAACCTGAAGAGAAGAACAGTAAGAAGGATAAGGTTGTAGCAGAGGTCCCAAGTAAACCTGAACAGAAGAACGCTAAGAAGGATAAGATTGTAGCAGCGACCGAACCTGATAAGATAGTAGTGACGGCTATTGATGTCGAAAGAGCATCATCTTCTCACAAAAGGTCTTCCAGGAAAAAAGTTAATGCATATTCTTCTGTACTCACTGCTCGAAGCAAGATTGCTTGTGGAATCTCATGCAAGCCAAAGGATTTGGTAGACGAGATTGATGTGGCCGATACCGGTGACCAATTGGCTGTTGTTGATTACGTCGAGGATATCTACAAGTTCTACAAATCTACTGAGGTACTTCAATGTCGAATCTTCATAACTCA
>JBBPFP011752880.1:0-18790 GCA_037974795.1 Kaempferia galanga
GGCGCTTTGCTTCTACTCAGATTTCCAAATATATATATATAACAAGAATGAAATTAAAGGGTAGAAATGCATTAAAGGAGGATAACCAATTAAACCATTAATTAAGGGAAGGGAATAAATCAAATTAGGAAGCCATATATATTTTTGTTTAGAAACTGAAATAGACATAAATGGAGCCTTGGAAAGCGTGTTACTAATTAGATGCCAAGTCATCAGAAATATAAGAAATAAACGAACTGGAGTCAGCAGAATCCCATGGAAACTGGATGCCAGCGTGTATTATATCTGCTACCTTGCAAATACAGTAACAGATGAATGGACATTTAAGCCATGAACAAATACTATATCCAAATAATAAAAGATAAACCTGTTCTCTTATTCGGCTTACTACCGTCCTGAAGTTTGGCCTCCCAGCAAGCATCTTATTAGCAGTATCATCTTTATATGCATTATAAGCGTATGCCTGAATCAAAAACAACGTCTTAGGAAATTATTTAAGCTTTTCAAAATAATGAACGTCAAAATATGTATTCAAGCATAAGCAATACGATGCTTAACAAGTTGTAGTAAGCTCTGTATTGTAATTTTACTCCTTATCTTGTTTCGACCAAGAACCAATTACCAATCCCAACCCCAAATGAGATTCAAACCTTGATTTAGTAAAACTGATTATTAAATAATAAATATTATAACCTAATTCCTTCCCCACACAACCTTGACCACCCCCTTCCTTCTTCACAAGCCAAGCCCCACCATCTCTTGTGGTTGTCTTCCTCCTTTCCCATTGACACGAGCATGAGTCTTCACCTCCCCTTACAATGCCATCAAACTCAAAAATTTCCAACCTCTCTATACATGACATCATCGAACACCCATCCGTCCTCATGCGTAGAGCAATCAAAATCCTCTTCCTCCCCATGTGATGCGCGCTGCTAATGAAGTTGACTAGTTTGACAACCCTTGCAGGTAAGGTTCCTTAGTCTCTTGTTTTTGCAGACAAGTTCACATTTCACACTTGTTTTTCATACCTATACTCATAGGTGTCATGTCAACATGAATACAAAAGGATTATCCACAGAATTGAGTAACAAAGATGAATAGAGGTAGCATTTTCCAGAGATAATTTAAAAGTGTGTAAAAAAAGCCTAAGTAATAAGATTAGCTAATAGCTAATACAAAAACGAAATTATAGGTTGTAACGTTCTTGAATAAGCTTGTGTCCAATATTAGCAATACACATGTTAGTGCTATAATATCTCAAGTGGACAAGTCTAACTAGTTTTGATGTGGCTGGCAAAGATTTAAGTCAGGCTTATCTTGTATTTCTGATGTGTTTGTCAAGTGTGCAAGTGCAAGAACTTGATTAGGCAACTACAGGTACAATGATCATTCAATGGGCATTGAGGTTCCAAAAGTGGATTAAGGTTGACTAGATACTTGCCATATGAAGTTCATCAGATGACAAATAAAAAAGCATAAGAAATCATTGGCAAATGGAGCAAGTGCTGGTAGAATGCTCAAAATGTCAAGATTAGCAACAAGTGTCGATGAGGAAGATTTGGAGAGGAACCTCTTGGCAGGGGGAGATCTGAAGGCTTGGTTTCTTTGTAGATAAAGAAGAACCAGAGACGAGACCTCTTGTCAGAGGAAGATCCAAAGGCGAGCCTCTTGGCAAAGGAAGACATGGGGGCATGGCCTCTTGATAGATGTGAGTTTTGAGATATGAGGAACTTGTAATCTTGGTCTTAGGGTTTTTACCTAGGCATATATTCGACAAGGAATAAGTGTTATGGGTCATAATAGACAAATCAGGTCAATCTCGAGTAACTCAAGATTGATGAGTAGATTCAATCATAATGGCATTTTGCTTGTGAATAAAAGAGTTCTATTTTAGCTTAAGTTGATCGAATGTGAATTCAATCAATTTAAGTAGTTTGAGTCAATTGAAGAGTCGATTACGGGAACCAAGTCACTCTCTGTTTGAATTGAGTTGACTCAAGAAAGTATCCATCGGAGGATAAAGTTGCAACAAGAGTCATTTGAGTCGTCTAAAAGAGATTGAGTTGACTGACTTACATTTGAATTCATTGGAAATGTGATCCATTGGCAAACAAGCTTGGGAAATCTTATCCAATTTACTTGAAAGACAGGTTTTGATTCGACTTAAATGGATTTGATTTAGCACGACAAGTGTTGAGTCAATTGAAAAATAGCTGCTAGTAGATAAGATTTTCATAATCAGCGTTTTAATCATCTGGCAAAGATTTGAGTCAGCTGGAATTAAATAGAACGGTTGTGTGAAGCTCTCAATTGGAGCACTTTCTAAATAAAGGGCCAAAGGACAATCTCCACAACAATTCTAATGTCAAATTCCACACCCTAATTTTTTAGTTTTTACTATTCTTGTTGAAACCCTAAGAGTTTAATACTTCTATCTTCAAATTGGTGTAAGGTTTCAATTTTCTTACAAACCTTATCTTTTATGCTTTACTTGTTTTCTATCTTGTTAAAAAAATGTAGAATAGTATCAATGGAGTATTAGTGAGATTTTTGTGGGTGACTCACCTAATAAGGCAATAGGCCATGAAGTAAAACCAGAGATTTAAGCCACATCAAATAATTTATCAGCATTATTTTATTTTAATTTACATTTCCACTGCGTATTTAATTCTTGTACTCAGTTGTTCTGAATTTCAGATTCAGTTATTTCCCCTCCAGTTGCACCATTGATCCTATCACAGAAGTTGCAAAATAGCTAAATATAAAAGTTATGTAGGTTATAGCTGTTAATGAAAAACTAATAATAATAGATTCATAGTAGCCACTTCAGTATCGAAACACAGCGCTGCAAGTTTTGTTTGTTTCTTAGTAAACTTGCAAAGCTATGGTCTAGAACTGATAACAAACAAAATTTAGCATCAAATGGGATAAAATCAGTTATAATCTCTACAGACTTTACTGTTAGAATGTCAGCAGGCTTTGAAGGAAAACTTGAAACAGACAAAACAAATAACAAGAATACATACAGTATTTAATAATTTGTGATCTTTGTACATTTAATGAAACTACTCTTTATCAAAAATATAGATAGCTGCCCTCCACTCTAACTCATACCAGTCACAGTATGAATTAGCATTGATTAGCTCCTTGCAGCCAGAACAAATCCAGACTTAAGCTCTCCAATTCATCCCACACAAAAATTTAAAAAACAATGAATAGACTTTCATGTACTCAGGTCTAATAAAAATTGAACCCCTTCAGAACAGTCATATGCTTTTTGCTACTCTAAAATAAGGCTAAATAGAGGGAGAGGAAAATCATGTTGGACAACTACAGATGTATACACATAAAAGTAATCATGAAGAATAAAGATAAGTTTGGAGATTAAGTAGATACATGAACTTAACTGCCACAACAAGAACCAATAATTTAAAAGGAATAATGATGGCCATTCAAGGAAAATTCATTGGAAAGGGTATCTATTCTCACTTCAAAATTTTAAAAAGTACAAGAAAAGTCCTCACATGTTCAGCTTTGAGCACCCCTAAGAAAACATCTGTTTCAACCTTCATATTTTGTATCTCGGGAGGTCCAGCAATGCAGATGTCACATCTTCATGTTAGGAATTTAAGAAGGAACGCATAAGGAGGTTGTTACTGGTCAGTACGAGACAGAATAAGATATTAAAAAAGAGATATAGGACAAAGCATGTCTCATATTTCTTTTGTTCACCAGACTTCATTATTTGAAGAATCGGGAGTAAAATACACCAAAGATAGTTCATTCTTGACTGGATTCTTTTTTCTATGCTTAAAAAACAACTAAAACCATTATTGTGCCAGAATATAGTAAGACAATGTGTGGAGTAAGGGGATGCTTCATAGCCAACTCTTTTCATGATTGTTTGAGCATATTGGCAAAATGAAATTTCCAGTAGAATCAAAAGTTATCTGTGACATCAATCTTAAGAAACATATTATAAATTAATCAAGAAGAGCCTGCTATAAATTAGAAACAATTAATAATCTGCACAGCAAACTTAGGTTAGAAAAGGTCCATAGGCTGGATAATTGTAGAACTCGAATAAATGTTGATGCAACATATAACATCATGTTCAAGTGGGATAGAGCACGCTTGACATAGGGCAAGCCCAATGGTGAGATACCTTGACTTAACATAGCAGTGTCATCTTGCACTTAGTTATGAGGAATTAAGGAACAGAGAATTGCTCTCAGCAAAGACCAGAGTATTTCTACTTTTCTTGGGCACTGTTAACACTCCTACCAGTCCATTGGTACAAATCTGATGGAAATGAGCACAATTCATCCAATCTAAAAGTTAAACCAATGTCAAGGTACATCCAATGAACATAAGCCCATGGAATCATCCTACATTTGCCATGTGGAACAAAGAAGCAGAGACACTACTCTGGCTGTCTCGCAAACTGGTTCTACCATTCTTGGGCAATATTAAACAAGTGAATAGATGTTAGATTCCAAAATACATAATCTGACTGATATTGTGTATGAAATATCATTTGATATTACTTGATATTTATTGCTGAATTTATCTAATGAAATCATATAAGCTCTTGACCAGATAAAAGCATGCAATATAATTTTCTGAAGTTAAAGAAACACAAAAGCATACAAGTGGCATCCATCACAGTCAAGCTCCTCCCCAAAGTATCCCACTAATGCTTTGGCTCGGCAAGTAGTAGTGTTCATAGCATACCTATGAAGTTTACATGGATATTATACAGTGTAGAAGAGATTAGCAAGTTGTATAAAAGAACAGAGAGAGTACAATATGTTAATACCGGAAACAATCAGATAACAGCTTATATGCTTGTTTCGTCTGTTCATCGTTTCTTTGACTAGGAAGAAGCGTTGGTATTCGCGATAGATTTGAATATAAAGCTGCATGGGGGAAAAAAGAAAAAAGTTGATGAAATAGAAAATATCATTGTACGGAGAATAATCATTTGACGGTTATGAGAAGGTGCATATCTTAAATCAATAAGAATAGATATGAATGATTTCACAGCTTCATGAAATTTGTGTTAACGATAGCTCTTGCAACTTCCCAATCAGCAAAACATTCTCATAACATTTTCATGGATCGAGTAAAAATAAACAGGAGTTCTCTTGAACTATCAGTGCATCTACTCATCTCATTGTATTTCTTACTTTGCTTAGTTTCATGTCTCATTGTATTAGTTACTCTTGAACTATGATTTCATGTCTCATGCAATCTCTGCATGGTAACTGGAACATCAAATAATATGTTACCCACACTAAGTTTAAACTGTTAAGAGTCTAATCACTTACCAAATGTCTTTAATCGATGGGTCAGTCTCATCAGCTGGAGCCACAGGGAATGGTAGATTATCTCATCATCTCTTCTCAAGCCTAAATTCCACTCATCCTTATTTCCATCAATAAAATGACTAAAGATCAACTGTTTGATGTTCTGCCCAATTCTGTTTTTATTTTGGACTCACAACAAGCATGTTACTAATGCATAAACATAGATTCAAAAGTGACAGTCAATTAGTGCATCCTAACTTGTAAAATAAACCATTTGTTTCACTTAATTCTAATGTTTGTGGTCCTAGATTGATATGAATATTGTTGAGATTACTCTAGGATGTCAAGGGTTAATGAAAGATACAGAGTTGTTTGACAACTTTAAATAGCTTTGAGAATAGACCTGATGTCAAGATCCTATATGAACATTAAGAAGTGATACTGCTCATAACATTTGTGTGAGCAACTCAGCTTTCGATTTTACTTCTACATGTCCAGTAGTGGTACAGCTAACAATTTTCATAGTGCAGAAATCAACACTTTATCTAGGTTGAAAAATATTGGTCCATATGAATATTCCTCTTAAATTCTAGGTCGAGGTTGCTCTTGTTAAGATATGTTGTAAGTCATGTCTTCTTTATTGAAGGAAAATCACTTATCTTCTTCTGTCTCACATAACCAAGTGCATTACTTTTTCCTGTCATTATGCACTTCCCCACCCTTCATGTTTAATGATGATAATTCATCTGAGATCTTGTGTCATGATTGCCAACTGTGTTCACCTCACCTACTAAAGAGGAGACAGATCTCAATTTGCTCCTTCCTCTCAGCACTTTGTTGCACAAGTCATAACAGTAGGGGCAAGAAGCATTTTATATAAAGGCAAACATCTGAAGATCACAGTACAGGACCATTATGAATTATCAGAATGATGAAAGCATTTAACTTAATCCAACAATTTATCTGTGTGCAACATGCCTTTGTGGTAATCCATATGAGTAAGAATATATTGAGGGAAAAGTTAGATCACCTCTGCAATGAAAGACACAGTGCATGTCCCAACCTACCTTCTTTTTTTCAATTACCTATCATGCTTATAATAAAAGAGGACCTACACATCACATCAAGGTTATAACCTGCCGTATTGCAAGGTCTCACCTAATCCAGTTTCTGGAAGTTGATCTAATTATCTAGAGCAATCTTAATCAAACGAGTACTTCCTAAATAACAGGGAAATGTTACGAAGTTCAGAATGGACATATTTCAGGAGAAAGAGTTTCAACTCACTGCAATCTGAGAGTTTTCCATCTCTTCCAGCTCGACCAGCTTCTTGATAATATGCTTCCAAACTCTGCAGGAAAAGAACTTACTCAGAAGATAGGTATACCCATAATAGATCATACATCACAATCTTCAAAAGTTCAATAACCTATTAAAGTCATGGCAGGCAAATCTGAACAGCAGTAATCAATTTAACCAGAAATGTTATAGGAGTGAAGTACATGAGAACATAAATTACTAAGTAAATGAAATATGTTTGATGGAAGCAATGCATCTGTATAGACACACTAAAACCAAGACTTCATAACACATAATTCCCTTCAATTAAAACAGAAAAATAAATACATGAAATAGGGGGGGAAATGTCAATTCAAGAAAAGGTGATCCATGTTGAGATGAAATGCTTCTACAAACGCCCAGAAAAAGATAAGTTCAAGAAAGCTATGCATTTAGGCTATCATTCTAAAGAGAACCAACATCGTTTAACCCATAATGAGGTAAGGCAGCAATTAAGTTCCGGGACTGAGCACTTAAAAAGACAATCTTAGTAGGAGATCATTTATCACTTAATGACCATCCACTAAAAAAAGCTTTGTAACATTTCATTACAAAACACATTCCTAAGAGATCAAAAAGACTGAAGACTTTAAATCTATGGTTTGGAATTTGGTATCATGTTGACTAGCACGGCTGAAATTTTACCATTCCGGTAAAATGCTAAAATTCAGTACTAACACCATGGGTAATATCTCTTGTGCTGCACACGTCACTTGTATGAGGACCATACTATGTCAATACTCAGGGCACACACCTAAAGTACAGTGATATGAATTTAGCTAATAATGAGAAATATTTGTTAGTCAAAAAATTTGTTAATTTTTAGATTATTTTTTTTAAAATTGCAGTTCAATTGACCATCTAGTTGTTATGACCTTATTTTGTTCAGAAGTAAACAAGTTATAATAAATATGTAAATCTCTTGAATTCATCTTCAGATAGTATCATACATTAAGATTTTAATTCAATTGACTATCTATTATTGTAGTTTGTTATTTTTAAAATTTAAAGAAAAGATAAAGAAGAGCAAAATTTATCAAAATTCATCTAGCCACACTTCAACACATGCCAAAACGTCCAAGGCTGATACTGTGTAGTACAAAAATGAATTTAATTCAATTGACTTATTTCAAAAAGTAAATAAACAACTGGAAACATATTGAAGAGGCAAAACTCATTTGATTTTATCTCATAACACTTCGATGTATGTCAAAATCACTAAACCCCAGTATAGCACTGAAATCATACCCATTTAAGTCAACTTAAATTCTGGCATAGAATCAGACTTCTTTTTGGATACTTCTTTCTATATCACCCTCATATTCTTTTTCCCCCCATATCCCTCTCTCCCATAGCATTCTTCTCCTCCTTCCTTCATTTGTGCAGTAAGCAAGAAAGGCAAAGAGATATGTACAAAAGGATAGCTTATATAGACATGAAATAATTTAGTTTAGGTCACACTGAACTTAATTAAGTATTAAACTAATTCGTACATGAAAATCATGACTAGCTTTGCCAGAATTAGAAATGCACTGAAACAGCCCCAATTTGTCAAACGAGTCGAAAAAAAAAGTCAGTGTCCTTAGTAAGAAAAGCATTAGAGTCCAAACAATAATATCATTGTCAGATAGTGACCTATTATACCTGTGGCCATCCATAATGGATGATTCTTCGAACATTGGACTTATCAATTCCCATCCCAAAAGCAATTGTTGCTACAACAACCTAATCCATGAGAATATTGAAGAGGAAAGAATAAAGATTAACCACGGGTTAGATATTAATGCTCACAAAAACGATGCTACGTAAATGCCAAAGTCATTCCCTTAATCACTTGGCACTACAAACTAGTAAAATATAGAAATTACCTGTACAGAGCCTTGATGGAATTCACGATGGACATGTCTCAGATGGGTTTTTGGTAGCTGCAGAATATTCCAACTTAGACAAAACATAAAAATATTTGAGTAAGCAAACAACTGAAATTTGCCAGTCATATTGCACATTCCCAGAGATTCAAGAAGTATATTTATCTGTGATCTCACCAAAATTTAAAAAGTTTAGAAAAAGAAAACCATTTGAGAAATAGTTTAAATATTAAGGATGATGTTACAGATAAAGCTGTGTTGGCATTCATTGCCTTGATAAAACAATAAGATAGCAAGTTTAACTTGGATGACAGAAAGACCAAAATACACTTGTGTTCTGTGTTGCCAAAGGCCCATAGGTTAAATGTGCACTTCGTGATTCAGAAGTTTGAGTTGGACCTGGCCTTTCTAAAACATGACAATGACTAGTAAATGTGATGCAAAGATCAATTCGCCTTTGACTTTGATTTTCTCTACTCACCAACTCCAAAAATGCCTTTGCTTCATATTTTCAAACTCTACCAAGAAGCAACACATTCATTTGACTGTACCTGCCTTGTAGGGCAAGTGTTCTCCACTTTCAGAATAAAAAACATTTTATACAATGAATTTCTCTCTTATGTATGTAGCAAAGAAAGAAGGCATTGCAACAACTACCGAGCAATGCTGAAGAAATAAAGTGAACTATTGAAACAAAGGGATGCAGTCTCTCCTTTAGCCCAGGAAGAGGGTAAAGCATAGAAGACATTTGGTAGGTCAAATTTGTTTGTTTCCGAAAGAAGTTAGATATTGATGCAAATTCATCTGAGTCCTTTTCTGAAATCCAAATTGAACAGAAACCAACAGAAACAAGTACTTATTTAGTTACTAGACTGGAAAACTGGTTTAGTTGAAGGAATATTTGTCGTTTGAAAGATGAAAATATATTCACATTCAATCAAGGCATATAAGTGGATACACATGAGGCATGACAATGATCTTTTATGTTGATGACTTCAGTCCACAAGTACCTTTGCATGATATGCTGCAGCCTTGACATTAAACTTACAAAGATAATCTGCTATCCTTAAAGTTTCTTTTCGAGTAGGGACATAGATAATTGTTGGACCTTCTTCCAAAGACACTTGCATATCAAATGATTTGGATGTGTCAAAAGTCTT
This sequence comes from Kaempferia galanga, assembly GCA_037974795.1. Taxonomy (NCBI): domain Eukaryota; kingdom Viridiplantae; phylum Streptophyta; class Magnoliopsida; order Zingiberales; family Zingiberaceae; genus Kaempferia; species Kaempferia galanga. The sequence continues at coordinate 9,676 of JBBPFP011752880.1, forward strand.
CAAATTCTCGGATTCAATAGCAGGAAACTCACCGCAAGGAACTGCAAAATAAAATCAATTTGAAACAAATGGCATAAAAATCGAAGAACAAGAGACATGTGAGACTTAAATGACAAGTAAAGCTAATACTAATTGTTAAACCAAGTGAAATTCCATGACTAGTGCAGAATGCAACCATTTTGCTGACAAAACAAAATGCAAGAAACATGTGAGATGGTTATTTTGAAGCAACAGTGTGTCTGCCATTTTAGTTTGCATGAGTCAAACCACACATTTTGGAATGGTACTATTCTAGATTATGTTAGCTTGCTACTACTACAAGTTATCCATCACATGCCAACCTAAATAGCATGCCCATTCTAACCCTTCAATTGCTACAAACAGATTTATTTATTTATAGCCACTTTAACTGTTTCAATTATGGGTATTCAAGCAAAATGATTCTACATGGATTTCAATAGTGGAATAAAATTTCATTGGCAACCCAAATAGATGGAACACATAGCCTTTTGTTATAAAAGATGAAAATTTGTTTAGCTAATTAAGAGGGCTCAAAATTTGGATAAAGTGATCCATATGTCTATATTCTTTTTTCCAAACTTGGAGCCCTCTAAGGCTATCAAACTCTTTTTGGCAAAAATTATTTGATTATCTTAAATGAGCTCAGATTCATGGAAGATTATTTATACAATAAATAAAGATCAATATTTTATCAAAGCATATGTATAAATGGAATTCAACTTGACTAGATTTTTTGGATGACTAAAAAAAGGAGTAACCCAAATTTTATATTAATCATTTTTTTTATCAAACCCTATGCTCAGAGAATATCGAAACACACCACAAGCTATCATCACAGCACACCAGTGTGGACTTACATCAACATGTCACTGTATGGATATCTGGGTTTTTCTTTTTCAAATGGGATTAGACATCTGAATTTTGAAGCATATAATTTATCTGAATGCACAGAAATAATGAACAAGAATGACTGATACACTCATATTGTTCTATTCTACTAACTACTAAGTACAAAAAACTAAAAACATAGCATGCATGACTTGTTTCAGTAAATTTTTTGTAATACAAAATTCCATAGAGTGATTTTATCATTTCAAAATGAAAATGAGTACCATCAAAATCATTTGAAAACGAAGGAATGTCCAGCTCGTCTTCTAGATACTCAACAGTCAGTTGAATCTTTTCAGGAGCTGCATAATCATTAGCCTCATTGACTTCCCAATTTTTATATGTGCTGCCACCCTCATCATCTTCACTATTAGATCGTGAAGTTTCTTCTCCAGCAGATTTAACATAATCTGAAGAATTGGTGTCAGAGTTATCATTATCAATCGCGCTAGCTTTCTGTTTTCTTCTGTTTACCATCCTTGTGGCCGTGTAAGCTTGTATAAGCTCCTTAAAGTCTTTACGGTATGAATGCACTGAAGATGTTCTACTGTGTTTAACCTATACAAAAGGGGGAAGGGGTGGGGTGGTGAATTAAGGAAAAAATGCCAAATGTAGGTAAGAAAATTTTAAAAACACACACACACACAATGATCTGAGAATATGGAACTTGCATAACAAGTTTTTTAGTCTCATTCAGTTGCTTCATGGCAAGAGGCCTCTACCAGTTATTAGATTTATCTAGCATTAGATGACTTTTGGAAACAACAGAATATACACGGACATTTAGTCTTCAATATAGCAGCTTACTTGAGCTTCAACCAGTTACTAGATTTGTCTAGCATTGGACCCCACAGAGTGGAGTCGCATAACCACATAATGAATGATTTTTGGAAACAACAGAATAGACACATACATTTAGTCTCCAATATAGCAGCTTATTGAGCCTCAACCAGTTACTAGATTTGTTTAGCATTGGTACCCACAGAGTGGAGTCACAAGACTGATAGCCACATAATGGATGATTTTTGGAAACAACAGAATACACATGTATGTTTAGTCTTCAATATAGCACTTTACTAGGTTCTTCAGTAGCTGTTTCAAATGATTTCCATCTGGTGTAATCGAAAAGTTTGCTGGCAATATGCTAGTTTGTCACTATAAAAATGCTCAATGCCTTTCCCATTCCCCCTATAAATTTTATACATAATATTTTCATTGATTCAATAAACTTTACACCTTCCATTTTCCTCAAAAAGAATGAACAATATAGTTGCAATCACATACACTTGAAACGTGAGCATAGATGGCACTCATACATATTTCCTTTAAAAAAGATAAATTTCAATACATATCCAAGACCTTGATCAACTGATTGCAGTGAAACTTGTGTCTGTGTATGTTCCCTTCTTGATGAATGCTAGTGGAACAGCTATTCTCTACCTTTGCTTACAAAATGAACTTGAAATAGCTATTCCGCCAAAAAATTTATTCCTACAATCTTTTTAGTTTTTAGTTATTCCTTATATGAATCCAAGGCTGGCTTATTTTGGTATGATGAAATTGATATTCCATGAATCAAACTAAGGAATGCATCTTTATATTCTATTTCTAATCTACTCCATTTCCTAAGAATTTCATTTTGGGGTTTGATATTCAGCCAGAACTAGATATGATGGCACATGGTGTTGGTTGACACTTATTAGAAATCAAAGGTTAGATCTCCAGTGTTTTAAACTATAGTTCAAAATTCAACTAGAATGCATAGCTAAAGGCTGGGTTAAAACTTCAAAATATATAATGTGATTGATTACTAACCATATCCAGCATTAATCAGTGCAAATGTGAATAATTGTTAAAAAAGGAATAGAGGGGAATTTGAGAACTCAAGAAAGCCTTCTTGTCATCATTTCTAGGAGCTTAGTAGTTTTATTACAAATACAAATAGTTGGCTGAAGCATAATTTTAAAAAGAGCTAGCTGTAGCCACATATGAAACCCACTAGGCACATTTTACAGGGGAACAAATAGCACTCCATATGGCATCATAGATACAGGATCTATATTTGCACTAAAGAAATTGTATATGGATTATTTTGCAATGTTAATATTGATTGCTTGATATCATGTATTAACATTGGATGGTTGACAATTTTTTATGTGAAAGTATGAATAGAATGAGTCAATTCAAAAGTGAGGAGCTTCCCAAATGGACACCCATCACAAACTTGCTTCATAATTAACACACTAAACTACAAAGTTCTTATGGAAATCAATCAATTCCATCAAAAGATATCACATTGTTGAGAGTTCATTCAAGGCAACTTGAACTTATGGTCCAGTCATTTTTCCCCTTTGATGTGTGCTTTTGATATGTTTGCACTCTTGTATCTTGGAAGTTAACTAAGAGTCACATTAATTATCACTCCAAGCATCACTCCTCACCCTCATCAGGCTGGTTCTTTATATCAATTATCGCATGAGAAAGTTTACCAATTAATTTGTTAGGCTCAACCACCAACCCAAAAGCTCAATTTAATAAGGTCTCTCTTACCTAAACATATAAATCTTCACGAGGGTGTCTCTCCACTTTAGTTCTTGATGTCATAGTCAAGACTCAAGTACCAATTAGTCCAAAATCATCCCTAATTGGCAGTAGTGAGGGTCAATGTATACTATCACACAGATAGCCCTTTCCAACACCTCGCCATGATTTTATTATGCTCACTCAAATAGCCATTATCATGACTTGCTTAGATAAAGAACTTAGCCATTAACTTGTCCAGTTCAACCATTGGCTGAAAATTCATAGTCTCAAGTTAACAGTAGCTCTCTTATCTGTTTATAAGCTTCCCATTGACCCATAGCTCACAATTTAAGATTAAACTTCAACAGTCAAAATCTCCATCACTTTAGTCTTGGCGTCCTCATCAAGACCCAAATTCCAACTCATAGCCCAGAATCATTCCTAACCGACAACATGTGAGGGTCAATAGTGGCTAAAATGTTTGAACCCCAAAATAATAGTTCTCTTATCTAAGCTTATAAAGTTTCTTTATTAATTCAAAATTCATAATGTGGGACAAAATTGTAGCTGTCACAGAGGAGGTTTAGAAGGAACAAATAAAAAGATACCATAAGAAGATGGTTTTCTATGATAAACCAATTCTTTTGGTTCATCACATCTTTGAATGGTTGAGCTTGAAAATAATCTAGAGTGCCCAATTCATACATAGTGGATATCTGGTGCCTGATGGCTTGACTAATGCAGAAGGGACGGATACCCAATGAGTATAATCATCTCCTATATTATTCATTAACGAAACAAAGTCAATTGCTAGGTTAGAAAACACAGAAAAAGGTTCCTATCAGTAGAATGATTTTTGTAATCATGCAATGAACTCCAAATAGTCTGAACATTTGGCATGATTTTAAGGTTGCTCCTCTTATCTACTCCCTAAATCAGCCTTCTTTCACTATAGAAGATACCTTGCATTCATAGAGTGAAATTTTTAAGAAGTTGAATTGGCATACTACTCCATTCATGTTTCCCCTAGTTTGTCATAATCAACCTCAATGTGGGCCACATTTTAGCCCCATCAAGACAACTATGTCAACATATGAATTCTCAGTATCCACCAGATGCCAACCATCTCATTTTAAGAGGTCAAACAGAAATAGATCGGAGATTTATAATGCTAAACACTATAAGTTCTGTCGAAGAAGTAAGATTTAGCAGTTTTACCAATGAATCAGCAAGATTTAACTCAAAGATGATGTTAGAAATCAACGTAATCTTTAACTTAGCACGAATTGCAAGATAAGAAACATTTTTTCCATTCTTGAAGACAACTTATGATTTCCACATACTGAAAATCGAAGATTTGGTCTGAAAAAAGAAGTCAGGATAATCTTTGTTTCTTTTGACATGTGCAATGACTTCAAAATGTCTTCCCGGACAGGATTTGTTGCAGTAGCAGTCAATGCCATCAAGGGAATATTGAACTGTGTGAAATCCTCTCTCAGCACACTTAATCGCCTACCAGAATTAGAAAAAAATAACTACATAAGATGCATGTGTTCATCAGTTCTTCCATCTAAATAAGCAGGAAAAACATGCAACAACAGTTTTCTATCAGTCAATACTAAACCAATGATATTTTCAATTTCCATCCTAAATATTCCAAAAGCTAACAAAGCAAGCACAGTGGAGGTCAACAATCCTTTAGAACCTACCTGTAATCAGGTCGAAAATCATGACCCCACTTAGAAACACAATGAACCTCATCAATAGCAAACAGTGCGATCCCAGGATTTACTGCAAGACCCTTAAGTGGCTCTACAAGCCTACAAAAACACTGCATGTGAAATATTAATCTGGACCGGAATTTTACAACCTCACAAAATTACTGTGAAACAAGGAGGAAAATGCACCTTAATATTGTCTCAGGGCAAACATAAACAATCTTGTATGCACCACACATGGCTTTGTGCTCAACACTGTTGTCAGATTGTCCAGACCCAAGGAAGCAGGCAGATACACCATATTTTGCCAGTTTCAAGCATTGATCATGCATCAAACTTATCAGTGGTGAAATAACAATCACAACCTTGCTTGTCATAATTGCTGGAATTTGAAAACAGAGAGATTTGCCTGCAATGCCAGTAACCAATTGGCTGAAAGATACTTTCAAACTAATTTAACAAAATAATAATTCTAAATATAAATCCAAGCTCGATGATTTGTTAAAGAAATGTGTCAGTCAAACAGTAAACACAGATGAAGCAAAATACCTGATCCAGTAGCAGCAAGAACAAGGCAATCTCTGTTAGCTAACCATGCCTCCAAAGCTTTCTTTTGAAAACCCTTCAAGGATGAAAAGCCAAAATGCTTGTGCAAAATATCACCAACTTTTTGTTCCCACTCTAATTTGATTTCTTGATTGTGCAAACTATGAGACTGAGAGTCACATTTTTCATGTAAAACTGACGCTGTAGAATTGACACCATTTTCAGTTACCTGTTGACTGTATTCTGAGGGAAAATCCACTTTCAAAGTGGTATCAATATTGGAAACATCCTGTTTATCTAATTCCTTGCACTTTAATATGCTTCTTCCATAAGTTCTAGAAAAGGAAGAGTTGGAAGAATCATTTCCTTTTATCCCATGCAATGGGAGAAGATGATCTTTTATGCTTGATTGTTTCCTTCTATTTGAAGTGTAAGAGGGCGCATAACCTTGGTCAAAGATTTGACTGCTTGAACTACTAAGAGCCTGCAAATTCCCTTTATTATCGCTCTTAGAGGAACCACTCAAGATGAACTCCACAGCATGATCAAGTGATGGACCAACAAGTTCTACAGCTTCACTAGCTTTAAAAAACTCAAAACCCATATCAATTAATTTGGCTATAATATAATCAGCGGAAATTTCACCTCCATCCATATCATAATTTAGTAACTTTGATACAATGTTCTGTGACTTTTGAGCAATATTGAAGGCAATCACTTACGAAGAATGCTAAAGTTAAAAACTGCAGTGCAAGGAATAATACAGGGTAAGAAAAGATTCAAGGTTGCATGTCAAGAGATGAGATAACAAGTTCACACCAATTAAAACTTACAGATTACAATTTATGATAAACAACCAATTGTCTTCTGAGTGCATAAAAATTATGATAAAAAACTAGCTGAAAAGCATGCGTTAAATTACCCATAGTTTTCATTCTTGCATTTTTGTAGAATCTAATCATAGATTCCATAAGGAATTTATATCCACACCAAAAGGATATTAATATTGGGTCTTCAAAATAAGGCCTCCCTGACCGTAGTTGAACAACTACAAAGCTTATAATGCTTTAACAACTCTACAAATCAGCCCAGGAACCAGCATATGACTAAACAAGTCCAATTTTAAAACTCAGTGAGGCATTGCAACTCTGGATTGAGGTTATTATAAGTTTCTCTTAGGAAGAGTTGTGTTGCTTTGAGCATTATGAAAGAAATAAGCTCCCAATTTGTAGCCAGTTTGGTCCTAAAAACCTTCTTAACAGAACTTCCCATGAAAAGTGGTGATGATGTGAACTTTTCCCTGTAGAGTCAATCTACAAAGGTCAGTCTTGGTACATTCAGTGAACCAGGTTTGTGAAGTCATGAAAAAACAAGATATTGGCCACTTGGATAGGAAAAGGTCAAGCAATTCTGCTAATTAAAAAATACCTTAAGAGAGTTGAGGTTTCCTACTTTCCTTGACCCTCATGGAGCATAAGTCCCCTCCTACACAGAGTCAAGATAACGGATTGTAGAGGCATTGTCTAGTTTCATGAGGAAGTGAGACCTCCTCGATTTATTCTATAAAGGCTGACTCAAGAGGTTGGGATCAGATTAGATCATTGAACGGCTCAATAAGCAAGCTCAAGATTATTGTCAATCTAAGCATAAACTGACAGGAGAAGGAACGATAAGCCCTAAGAAAAGTTTGAGACATTTAAGGATTGGAATAAAACAAAGCCAGAACAAGTTTTTAAAACACTATGGCATATGTTACTTGGGTTTTTCTATATTTTTTGGCTTGAGGTTGGGCACATAGTAAATATTTTCATCCACAATTAATTGTTTTCAACATTCTATATTGCAGTACTTATAATTTTAAGTCTTCTACGTTTTTATTTGGTATTTTTTTTATTATTTGTGTTAAATGAATAAAAGTTAATGGACATGCTCAACACTAACGGTCACCTTCGGGGTAAGCTTAAGCAAAAGAATCTTAGGAACAATATTCAGCCCGTGCCAAGGTTGGACAAGAGAAAATATATTGAAGTATTGACAAAGACTACCCTTTTTCAAATGATAAGTGTTAGTTGGTGTCATCTTGAAATTTAAAGAGCACGGAACTTCCTGGTCCCAGTTCCTCTGCAACATTAAGGTAACAAGAGTGCCCCTAAATAAAGTCATCAAGGTGATTTGACCTTGGGGTGCCTTTTGTTCATTGCGTCACAGTCACCCCTCACGGCTTTACCATATCATAAGTGCACTATCCATCTTGACCTCATTCTGCATTAGCAACAATGAGTGAGCCAATGTCCCCACGGGCATAGTTGAGTTGGTAATCTGAGTGGTAGATTTGTAACCAATTTGCAAGGTTTGAATCCTCTGGGTTTATTCCCCTAAGGAACATGTGCCTCCTGTACCATGGTTTACCTGCCTTGGGGCAGATTGTGAAGGGGCACCTAAGGTGAGCTTTATGATCTACCTATTGCAACCAACAATGAGTGAGCCAATACAACGATTCCAGTCTCCTGATAGTGGATCAATTGAAACTTACAAACGGAGCAGATCAAATTTTAAGAAAACAATGATAAAGGAATAACAAAAGATCAGTAAAACCCCATTTATCGGCAAACTAGAGATTGGCAACCCGAAGGAAAATAGGTCAAGAAAACATCAAACTGCAAGCATTCGCTAGGAAAAAGACACGAATGAGAAAGATGAATATCTCCAATTCGACAACAATGCGCAAATGGTAACCTAGGAGAGAGTGTTTACCGATCGACGACGCAGGAGAAGGAGCGGGCGGAGAGGTTCTGTTGCGGAGCTGGAGCCTGGAGGGAAGGAAGAGACTCATTTATAATCGAAGTTGGGCCGCTGATTTCAACGAACCTCCACTGGGCTGATCACTGGGCTGGAAGCCCACCGTTGCATATATTTTAAATTTATAGATTTTTTTTTTTACTTCTAATATGGATATGTGCCTACAAAATATTCATTTTATGAAAATAATTTTTTTAATATCATATGCTTGGATCATTTTGAAAATGGAAGATAGACTTAATATTTTACTATTTACTATACTTTAAAGAGAAGAATAAATTAAGTTAGCATGCGATAATAATTATGATTAAAATATTTTAATCTTTGCAAAATATAAGGTCTTATTCGGCGATTATTATAATTGCATCTTACAAATACACAATCGCTTTTCTACCTAAAATAAAACTGTTAAAATCATTATTTTTATTTAAAAAAATACATTCTTCCATAAATCATTATTTTTTATTTATACTAAAGGTGATATTGCTCACCCCAAGTGTCCCGTATCAACAACTCCATGTGTAGATAAATCATGAGGTATTTTATGTTAGTACAGTGACCATCTCTTAATATACTGAATAAAATATTTTGTATCCATTAAAATTAACTCTAATACCTGT
>JBBPFP011753970.1:0-18785 GCA_037974795.1 Kaempferia galanga
AGAAAAAAAATATAAGTATCAAAGATATTCGATCCTTTAATAGGTTCGAGTATACTCATCGAATATCTTATACCCGATGGAAGGACGGAGGATATAGAATCCAACCAAAATCTGACCCATTGTCATCCCTATGCCAGGCAGGATCCTCTGGTCTATATTTTCTGGACCACTCCTGGTCCCTCTGATTTGCACCGTTGGGTCAGATTAGGAATTAATATATTAATCTCTCATGATGTGATCCAACGGTACAGATTAAAAAGGACCAGGAATGGTCCACAAAATATAGACCAGAAGATCCCTGCTGATCCCTATGCAACTTTGTGAGCACTATGAGTAAATTTTTTTTAATAATATCTTCAGCTTTAATATTATAATCCAAATCCTAAATGTGTGTGTTTTATATATATATCTATTGTTATATATGTGTGTATTTACTGGTGTCATTATTATTGTGTGATTTATTCAATTCCCTCAGTATAAAAAACAAAAAAAAAAAATGAGGGAAGCGTTAATCAATGCTCTTCTTTATTACTTGCTCTTTACTTTAATCGATTTTCTCGCATCTCTAACAAGAAAAATCAATCTCATTCCTTGAACATAATTAAACTATATTATATTTAGTACCTTTCCTTCCACTTGTTGATTTCTCTCGGGAGACAATGAATTGAATATAACGACCACATCGCTAGCAACACTCAAGAGATAATATTAAATTTGAAGCACACATACTGTTCTGACAAATCAAGTCAATTCTCCAATATTTTAAGCAGTAGATAAGGCAGTTGGCATGGCAATTTAAAATTGCATTAGAATAGATGTTTATTGGTGGACGGAGTGACAAGAACTAGTGTTTCTGTTTGTGTCTAGTTTAACTCATGCCCTACTGTAAATGTCAAAATTTTCAATGATCAATCAACTTCAGCTCCAGCTCACAACACAGAAGACTCAGTTGAGCTTCCATACAGAGTTGAGGTGGTTAGTACATGATGAATTGTTACCATATGGTCGGGAGGCTGACCGTGTAGGACCGCTGGGTAGCGTATTGGCCTAAACCTGATACAGAAACAATTGAGTAACTTGCTTATTGATCTAGATATTCATGAGATAATGCCGCATATGATAAGTTAAACAGTGCAAAAATTATGTGAAAAATTAAACTGGGGCAGATTCCTCATTCTGTAATCTCAAACGATATGTCATTTTTGTGCAAACATACTCTGATGATAATGCGGACATGACCCTTAAAATGCATGCACATAGACGGTAAAATTTCAGCAGATTGCATCTGAACAACAAAAAACTTCCATGTTAATGGGCGTCGATGAGATTTCAAAGGCAGAGAATTGATTGTAAAAAGAGCTTGAACACACTTTGAATATCTTGTTGAGGGCAAGGAAAAAGATGTCAGTATAACCCATTTCTGCTTAGTGTATGAAAGAGTGTAAATGTAAACAGAGTATAATACTAACGAGTGATGCAACAGCAAGTAGAGGCGTAGATCGGGGTCCGGCTGCTCATGGGATCAAGCAGCCCATGAGGTAAGAAGGTCTCTTTTAGTGGAGACCTTATCCTCATTCGCAACCTCCAAGATTTCCCTTGTCCAATCCTTAATAGGGATGGAAACACAATGAAAATTAGATACTTGGTAGATGATCATATAAACCATTGTCGCGGAGAATTGAGAAACAATAAAAGGCAACTTGGGAAGTCAAGAGGATTCCTTCTACACACTGAACTGCAGGACGACTATCGAAGCATCTTGTAATGCAACTGATCACAAATGGATTTTGATCCTGTCTGAAATCGGACAGATGGTGCTGGATCACACGGTGCTTAGATGGCGTAGATTGATCGAGTGTAGACCGTTTACATAGAACCACTATGTTGGAGTAGCGGTTGGTGGGAAAAAAGAAGACCTAATAGAGTGGTATAGCTTTGAATTTTACCAAGTCTAAAATTTGATAGGGGTCAGCATTTTGAACTACAAGAATTCCCTTACAATTTCTAAAACCATGATAGCGAATGTGTCCTACCTTGCCTAATCTTCGCCCCTAAGGATCGTCAAGTAGTCGACTATGATCTGTTCAGCATATGAAAGGCGAAGAGCACTGTTGCGGACTGTGGGCTGTGGCTTGCGGTAGGTGCAGCATGGACAAACCGACTTCGATCGAGCCAGAATCTGCAGATAACCTACAGTGTGGCTGAGAGGTTCAGAGGCAAAACAAGAAGAGATTTGCGAAAATCAGATAGGAGAATGTGCTTTATTTCTTGCTTTACAAGATCACAACGCATCAAGCAACAATAATAAAGGAAACAACAATAAAAGGATTATAGCAATTTCCATGCATATCAATCATACAGGGAGGTTAGTGATAAGTTTTGACCCTGAATTATAGGTCTCAAGAATTTAAATCACTGAAACTGTAGAACTACGACAAGATTGGCAACAAAGAAAATAATGGGCAATAAAAGTTGAGATCTTACTTGTTCATCTTCCCTCGCACGCCCCTGTCCCCTCAACGGACTTGCTTTACCGATCCAACCACACCTTTGAATTTGAGAAAGCAAGCAGGCAAATAAATCTGAAAAGGGAAGAGAGAGGGAGGGGAAAAAAGTTCAATGAACTCCAAATGTAGCCAAGAATGCGATGAAGACTCACATGCCGCTGAAGCATCATCGACGACAGAAAGAAGCAGTCCAAGGATAAAAATTGAGTAGACAAGAAGAGCAACTGTCTGTAGTATATACCTGCAGCACTTGACCGTACTACTTATAGCTCACCCCGCAGCAAATCAGAATCCTTTTTCATCCGGCGACAAAGCAAGGCAGCAGAATAAATTCTAATTCCCCTCGCGCAGTTGTTGATAATGAAAAAGACAACTTTGATCCGTCGCCGGTCGCCCACGACGCCGAGATTAAGACACGAGGCCCCGACGCAAGCCCCGAGAAATCAGCTGAGCTGTTTGCGGCACGGAGAAGAAAGGGCCCAATCCATCAGCGACCTCGAGGCGAACGGTCCCACATCCAAAGACTTGAATAATTTACCGTAATTATTGCACGGATAATGATCCGGTGGGAATCTCACGTCCACATAGGGCCGGTGACGTCGATGTCAGTGCATAATTTGGACACGGAAACCGAACAATAGATTCTAATAATTGAAGATTGAATTGGAAAGCAGCCCCACTGCGCCGATCTTGATCGTCTCTCTCTGGTATCGGAAGAGTGGGTGGGGTGGCAAAGCAGAGTACACATAGCTTTCGGCACAGACACATCCATTGGTGGACATCAATCTTTTCTTTCAAGGAAAAAAAAAAATCTCAGCTTTGGTCCCTGCCAGCATCATGATATTTATAATGGAAAAAATTTCTACCTTTTTTAAAGTGGATTGCGTTAGAAGCCATTCATTGCGTGTGGTCCACTTTTGATATATTTTTCCTCAATTATCTCCTCGCCGAGTGGGACCCGAGTGGATGAAGCTGAGGCGGCATGGTGCAGGTTTCAATGAGCATCAACTGTCATTGTCACAGGATGAGCACTATGTGGATATATAGTGAAGAGCAGAACAGGCAAGAACAGAGAATTGAGTGGCAGAGGCAATTCACTCACCTTATTTCTTGATGGAAAAAAGCATCGCCCAACGCCGAGTGCATCGCTGCAGAGTGGTGGCTTGCAGGATCGGTGTGGAGTAGACATGCAACCTCCTCAACTTTCCTATCTGGATCTTGTTGTTCCCATTTACTATGCCGGTAGAAATGCCGGAGATGAATGAGGGTTGGAAATGGCCCCGCCACTTGCGCTGCCTTCCTCATTAAGCAAGCGCGGTGGTCGAGCAGACTGCGACATGCTACAGCTTCTACATAAAACGCTAGTTCTTGAAATCTAGATTCATCAAGCAGCTGTTGGTTTTTATTTTCTCTCCAAGACATGAAAAACTGCTACTCTTTTGAATGACTTTTCTGTCATGATGTGCTTTTCTTGCCATAGATGAGAAAGGATGGATCAAACACCATTTAACTGGATTAAACAGATGGACTGCGGAATCAATTAAGTTGTCCAAAAGTCAATGTACAAATCTAATTAATTATTTAGCCAGAACTGCAGGTCAATGATATTTAAATGAAATGGGGAAAGCAATGCTTACCGGCCCTTTGAATCAGCATGATCTTACTGTACGGACAAGGACTGTTGTCTCACCAGTTGCTAATTATCCAAACTTTTATTTGCACTAGTTGGGATGAGCAGCTTTGAGCCACTTGTAGGCAGCCCTACCTGCAGTGCTCGATGCTTGTCCTCTCTCTCCAGAAGTGCATATGTGATGTCTCCGGAGCAGAGCAGCACAGTGGATGAGTGTTCTGATGGGATCAAAGATGTTTGGTTGACATTTCTGTGGGGGAAAAGGGTAAAGAATTGCATTAGCTTTGTCTAGGACAGCCAGCTTTAGAGCTCACCTTTGCAATCTGCTTAACGTTTTTTGGGGGCACCAACCGAGACAAGTCATCTGGTCCTGTGGTCCACACACGTCAACAGCGCCATTCATGCTTGACCATCCATAGACACTTCCTGCAAGGATTACTTTATAGCCACCAGAGGAAAATAAGATTATATATATAACCAGATAAAATTGATAAAGAAATGCTTAGCTATAATGAAACCATGGGCCACCATAGCACTAAGTAAATTGCGAAATGAAGCAATAATGAGTCAGAAACTACCCATCAAGTTATTTCATAACGGAGAGACTCCTCTGGCTATTTCTTAACCACTTCATGTCTATAAGGACATTGTTACCCACCAAATTTAACGCAGCATGAAAACAGATTTAATATTTGATGAACAAACAGTAGTTAAGCCAGCAAGGACGTTAGAGAAGAAATGTTTGGATGGCATATTCATCTGAAAGCCAAACTCTAGGACCTTTCTGCCGCACTTCAAAAACCAAATAAGTTTCATTAAGCAGATCAAGATCTTCAAAGTAAACTTGACACATGATAAACAAAGAGACATTAATTTTATGAAATTAGATGATTAGCAAGAATTGAAGGCCAAAAATATCCAATTCCAATGAAGAATCCTCTAACATCAGCAAGCTACTGGTTTTTCTTCCACCATTCTTGAAGTAAAATGAACCCACCAGATCATATCAAAATACAATCCACAATTAGCTTGATCCAATTAGAAATGAGAAGCAAAAATAATGACATGGATTCACCTTTTCTCAAGTAAAATAACATCTATGCTGCAAGGATTTTTAACCAACATAACACAAAAGATTAAGCTTACACGATACATAAATGAAGTATATCAAAAATTTTCATAATGGATCAAAAAAATGTTCCAGCACAAAGAACAGATATTCATATGTAAAAGATGAGGAACTACAAGTAATGTGATCTTAATTAAATTATCTCAGTCCTTTGATGAGCTAAAATAAAACAAAAGAAACAGTTGACAATGGTGGTTAGCATTTGACCACATCAAACGTACGAGGACATCTTTTGTACAGTCATTGTCTTCCCTAAATTGTTCTGTGTTCTCCTTTTTTAATACACTGTCAAAATGCTCAAAGGTTATGAATCAGTGCCTTTTTCCCTTCCACTTCTCCCAAAGATTTCAGTACCCTTCAATTTCTAATCTCCAAACATGAGTTCCATAGATAAAGCAGAGGACATTAGTATGGGAAAGCCGAGTCCTCTTGTTTGATTTCAGAACAAATGCAAGGAGCGGTTGATGCAGCCAATATGCCCAAACTTCATTCGTCCTTCCAGCCTAAGTTGTTCTCAGGCTGCCAGCAGGCTTGCAAATTATCAGATCCTGTATATGAAATAACGATAGCATGAGACACAAATATATATATTTTGTTTCCAACTTTTAAAATAATCCAAGGAGACATTACATTTACTGGCTGTAGGTTTCTGCTCAGCTGAAGACTTCACAGAAAACGGCGGCAGAGACATATATGAGAACGTAGCAGACATTGGAGGTCGAGGAGAAACCGAGGCAGAGTGAGCTGCTACAGCTAGCTGAGCGGCATTGAGGAAGCTAGTTGGTGGCAAACCCTTCAAATTATTAGCTGCAGCCAGAGAGTTCACTGCCATGGCCGCCTTAGTTGGATCTGGTGTTGCAGGAACACCAGCCTGTGCTAGTGCTGAAGGAGCACAAAGGGAAAGCATATTGGTAGTAGATGAAACTGAATTCTGTTGTTGCTGTTGCTGAGTTTGTCTTGTTTGTTCAGATTGTCTTTTATGATAATATTGAGCAGAAGCATTGGGCTGAGCACATTGAATCTGCTGCATATGTGGATTAGAGAAAAAGAGCTGAGCCTCAGAGGATTGCTGTTTTGGTTGCTGAGGCTGTTGCTGCTGTTTAGTGACTGAACTTGGAGCAGAAATTTTCTGAGGATGATGATGCCCTAAAATGGACGGCATGGTAGAGTTACTCATGTTTGATTTTGAACTAGAGCTTGATGTGGATTGCTTTACAGCAGTTTGCTGAGGAAGCAAAATAGCAGAGGTTTGAGAACTGGGTTTTACAGTTGAGGATGCTCTGGGACTGCCACCAGCACTCCTTGAGACTGAATTTGAGGGTGTGGCAGAAGATGGAGATGGACTGCCAGATGCCCCAGGAAGGTGTTGCCCTCCCTGCTTATTTCCATTAATGCCAAATGATATCTGAGTTTGGTGGCCTTGAGAAGGAAGTGATTGTTGGGATGCTCTGCCTTGCAGTTGGAGGAAGTTGTTCTTAACTACTGGAGCAGGTGATGCTCCAGCAGGATCCGCACCTCTTCCAGTAGATGATTTGCCCTGAGGCCACTGGATGGAACTCCCACCTTGAATAAGTGCTTGAGGAAACCCAGTAAGGGCATGTGGGAACATAGCAATTGTAGCTCCTCCAGAAAGATTCTCAGGGTGGACCGCAACACTGCTGCCTGAGCTTGAAGGCTTTGAACGAGAGGGTGCAAGATGGTGTTGCATCTGCAACTGTTGCGGCTGGTGCTTTGGGAGATGAATTGGATGCTGTTGCTGTTGATGGGAATTAGTAGAAATGGTGGCGGCTGTGAGAGAAGTACTAGCTGGAGTAGCGCACGCAGGACGGTCAAATGATCTACTTGTGAGAGGTTGAATGAGGTTTACATGTCGGGATGACAGATCATTTATGCTGTTACCAAGAACAGTGGTGATGGCAGGATCTACATCTGCTTTAGCAAAGGAAAGGGAGGAGTGCTGAGTACCCTTGCTAGCCACTATGGCCTTTCTGTCCTCCTCGTCATTAATATTTGTGTTCATTGACTGCCTAGCTATAGTTTTCCCATCTTCTGATGCATGATTATTCTTCTTCAGCTCTGAAGCTTGAGCTGTGGCAGCAACTGGAGTTGATGCCATCTGGTAGTAACCATGTCTAGAACCTTCAGGAAGGCTTTGCAAAATGGCATGGTTCTGTGCAATAGAGGAGAAGTCAAGACCTGTTGGTGGACTTACAGCCCCACCATAGGAAGCAAAGGGTAATGTAAAAGCTTGAGGTGTCAATTCTGCCTTCATGTTCTGCTTATGTTGTGCTTGCTGATAGATTGCCTGCTTATCACCATGACCGGCCACGTGAATAGCAGCTGCATTAGGCACACAGGCAAAGTTCTGAGGATGAATTGGTTCAAAAACTGTTTGACATAAGATTCTCTTCTGAGATTGAGACATTGTACCATCAGCAGAGGTAAGACTTTCATCCACGCCCTTGCTGCACTCCTTAGGATGACCATGCTGGGACAAGAGATCTTGCCGCTGATTAGTGGCTGGAAACTCATTAATGCTTTGCTGCGAATGTTTATGTGAGGACCCACTCAGAGTGCTTGGATTTTGGTAGGTTTGTTGAACATGAGGCAGTGGACCTGCTTGTTGTTGCTGCTGCTGTGGTCGTAGTTGTTGTGGATGAAGTATGGGAGAAGGGTAGAAAAAGGGCATTGCTTGGGCATTACTTGTTCCTCTAAATGGAGCCCCCGTGAATTGGGCAGGAATAGGAAAAGGGTATCCATAATTCTGCAGAAAAGCCACGTATTGAGCATCATTTGGAAGCATATTAGTGAAACTCAAGTTCATCGGAGTTGCTGATCCACCAGCTACACCGCTACCCACTGCAGAACTAATAGCCGCAGATGTCCGTATCTCACCATTAGAGCTAGTAGTTGATTTCGCTACCCCAACTCTACTAGCACCAGATCCCACAGCTGCTGGCTGTAGCAACGGTGCCTGGTTTATGGGGAATATATATGCAGGACCATGCTAAATACATAGCAAAAATAAAATCACAAAAAATTAATTATTTCTTTTAACAATATTTCAAACAAAGATGGGCAAAGGGAGTCCTTACCGGCAAATTACTTGTTGATCCAGACTGGGGCATTTGCTGGAGCATGACTTGCTTTCTCTGGGCAGTTTCCAAATTCGTATTATTAGCTTGTGGCATCTTCTCCTGCGATGCACTATTACCTGGCAATGACAAAGCTGCTACCGGTGTCCCTTTAGTGTCTTGCAGTGCACCTGCATTAGCACCTAGGAAAGCTCCTTGCATTTGATGTCCAGAAAGAGCACTATCAGAAGGTGGAACCACACTTTGATTACAAGGCTTAGCTCCATAAAATGGAGCAGCTCCAGCTGCAGCAGTCCAGAAACTATTCATCCTTGCAAACTTCTCATAGTTGGATATCATCTGTGCTATGAAGCAATGCGTAGAACAACGCTTTGGACGAGGATGTGCTTGGAGAAAACCAGGTGGCTGCAAGAGAAGTTATCGAAAGCAAGTGAGACTCTACTACTAAGCATGCTATGGCATGTGAATGAGCATGCAAAGGAAGAACGAGAGGAGAAACCTGGACGGAGTTGGAAGAACCTGCCGTTCCATTTATTGGAGCACTGGCTTGCAAAGGTGGAACTTGACCCATGTATCTGAGGTGAAGAAGATGAATAATCAAAACTTCAAAAACCAAATTCAAATTAATCCCAGAATACAAGTCAATTGCTTACCCGTAAGGAGGAAAAACCCCTGGCCAACTTCCAACTGTCAAAGGGACATGTAGAGAGGAGGCTGATCCTAGCAAAAAAAAGGGGGAAGCAGAAAGATCTCTCATATCAGATATCCTGGTGGCAAACATCAAACAAGAATTATTTCAACTTTTTAAGGACAAAAAAAAAAATCCCTCACCAGATTTCTCCTGTTTGGGCTCTTGCCTAAGATCTTTAGTTTGCTGCTTAGCAGTTTCCATTTTGTCAAAGCCAACATCCTGCTTCTTAGGCTTTTCAAAATCAAGTGGAAGATCCAAGGTTTGCTTGTTAACTGTTTGCTTCTTCAAATCAGCGTCTTTCTCGCCAGACTTCGCAATCTGATGTTCATCTCTCATCACTGCAATCTCTGCGGGTTTTTCCTCTGCTTTATCTGTGTTCATTTTCGGTGCCTAATATTGGTAGCGGCGAGTTAGAACAGGTCAAAAATAACTATTTTTAGTAAAACCTCCTACCATTTCAATATCCGGCACCTGTAGCTTGTGATCTCGGTCAAATGCATTAAAGTCATCTCTCTCTGGGGATAGCTTTCCTGGAGGAGGAGCCTGCGATAAATAAGCATGTTTCTTCAAATTAACCACCGAACGACGAGATCTTCTAAAGACGTTCAAGAAAGCGCAGCCACTCACCATAAGGTCGAACTTAAACTTTTCCTCATTAGGGCTCTCGGGCGCACTGTAACATTGTCAATATAGTCGAGAATTAAACATGATTTACCAGTAGGAGTTAATGACATCATCAACAACCAGAGCTTCAGCTTACTTTTTCTTAGCGGTAGTTTCAAAGAGGTTGACATCCGAGTCTCCGTTTGCACGAGAAATAAGATCTTCTGTAGTTTCCACCACCCTGTCTCCCAAATTCGACCTGCCTGTCGGAAGCTGATCATGAATCTTACACTTCTCAGCCTTCGCTGACTCCTGCCGTTGCACATCCGAGAGCCCAGACTGAGAGACCGAAGTAACAAGTGGAGCGCCTCCATTTTTGACAGGAGCTGCAATGCTCTTTTCTGATTTTGGCGATGAAACTTCCGGCTTGATCTGGTTCTCGGATTCCACTTTGGCTACAGGTGCAGATAAACTCGAGTAATTATGCAAGACCACTAGGCTCGTGGGGCTTTCTTCGTCAAATTTCACGGGCCTTGGCCTCTTTCGCTTTGGAGCTGCAGAGCGAACAACAAGAAAAGTTAAGAGAAGAAAAAAAAAATCCTTTTTCCCTTTTTCTTTTTACACAAAAGGAGGAGGTACGTAGAGAACACAAAACGCACCGACTGTGGGCAGCGAGGCAGGATTAGAACATGAATTGGAAGAAGGAAGCGCAGCTGAATATGCAGCCGGAGACGGAGACACTGAGCTAGGAGATGAAACTCTAGATTTAGCTTCATTGCCCGATCCACCATCTAAATCCCTTGAATCAATTTTGTGGCTATCCTGCTTGGGAAGAGAGTCGAATTGCCTTGTCATCCCAAACAAAACCTCCGCGACCTCAATCTCGATCTCATCCTGGCAAGATGCCGATTTGGAGAACTTTGGGGGCCGGTGTTTCGCTCCAGTCATCGGCTTCTGATGCCATATAACAACAAAAAATAATAGAAATAAGCACGCCAAACATTTAAAGCTGAGAGATGAAAAGAAGAAAAGTTAGAAGAATTCGCCAAACCATCTTTTTACGAAGGGAACCGTTGGAAGAAGATGGGGAAAGCTGGGTGGTGGAAATCGGACTTAGCCTTGAGGGCGATATGGAAGCCTGATGACTGATATGGTCACCGCCTCCGCCGGCGCCGCCCCCTGTAACCGGAGGTTCATGTGCCCTTTTCGTAGACGCTGGAAAATCAAAAGATAACAATGATAAGCAAAATAAGAGGGGGAGAGATAAGATCCTTGTCTTTTGAGGCATTCTCAATTTATCGCCACAAGCAACTCTTAGTTTCCTACCTGAACGAGCTTTTCTTGGTACAGGGACGCCGATCATCTCGTCTGCCTTCCACTTGACCGCTTTTGGCGGAAAGCTCTTCCGAGGCGGCTGCTGCTGCTGGTGGTGGTGGTTATTATGATGCTGCTGATTTTGTTGCGGTGAAGAAGCCGCCACAGGATTTGGCATAGGAGGAGAAGACGGCGGCAGTCGCACAGGCACCGGCATGCCCTCATCTTCATCCTCCTCGTCCTGGTCCATACTCTCCTCAGAGCTCTCATCGCATTCATCTCTGTCTCTGTTGCTTCCATGAAGCATCCTCTCCCCTCTTCTCCTCCTGCTACGACTAGATCTGTCCCGATCTCGATCTTTCTTGGGCCCTCGATCCCGCAACCTTGATGTGTCCGGCATCTCCATCCTTCCGTCCTCTTCTGCGGGAGAAGTCACCCAGTAAAGAAAAAGTTAGAATTCGACCGAAAACCAAAACATAAACAAAGGCAGAAGACCCAATCATGGAATCGAACCAGGAGAGTCTCTAAAACTGCTGCTGTTCCGCTGCCTCCTCCTCGGCAACCCTCCGCCACCTCCGTTCGTCGCCGCCGCCGCCATGGTGCCTCTCCTCGCTTCACGATTCCTTTCCATCTCTCCTTGTCATCCAATCAGACCATCGGGCTCTCCGCATCAGTCATCCTGCCTTCCTCCACCCGACCAGATCTTCTCTTCACAGCCCACCCCCGCCCAAAAACTCCAGATCCAGTGCCCTCTCGACGGAGAGATGCGTCAATCTAGAGGGATCCTTTCAAGAGCACAGGAAGAAAGGGGAATTTTTCCGGCCAGATCTCCTCTTCGTCCTGGCTCCTCCGCCCTATCTCTTCGCCTGCTCTCTTTTTCTCTCTTTCCCTTTCTCGCCACTCCCTCTATCTTATGGTTTGCTACCGTCGGCCCCTTCAGCTGCCCCACTCGCTTTGCCTCAATTTTGTCACTTGCGGAGCCCGACCGAGACGCCTTCCAACGGCCACGATTGCCTCTCGCCACCTCACCCCTCCGCCCTCGGCGGCCCGATCTCCCGACTCCATCTGACGGCCCAGCCTCCGAGGTGCCACCGTGGCCAGATCCGCGCGGTCAGATCAGTAAAATCCGCATCCAAGCGAGCAACACACCGGCACGTGTGCGTCCTCTCCAAATGCACCGCCCCGAAAATCTTCCAGTCGCAGGGATGGGTCGCATAATTTTCTCCTTGTGCAGCTTCGCACCGTCTTTTCCGGGCCCTCTCCTCCCCGCCCCGTCCCCGGCGCCCACGAGGCCCACGTGGAAAGCGAGCAGAAGCGCATCGGACGGTCGATATCCGCAGATCCATCCGCATCGAGTAGGTCTCTGCCGTTGGATTCTTATGCCGACGTGGAGATTGATCTCGAGCCAAGCTGGCGACCTCGCGCCTCGTGCTTGTGAGTCCCGAGGCAGGTGAGTCAGTTGGCACGGAGAGATCGTACGGTGGAGCGCGCCCCAGATATGCTTCGGGTACGGGAGATACCGGTTTGGTTTCTCCGTATCTATTCCTGCCCTCCTTTTGTCGTGCTGGACGTCCATACGTGTCTCCTAGTGGCGTCAGCTGGGTCCCATATCCACAGACCCCTACTAACCACGCCCCTTTTTTGTTATTACACAAATAATATTTTAATGTGATAATAAAATATTATTTGAAGGAAAGCAAAAATAAGAAAGAATTTAGGGGGAAAATTGATAACGACATCCTTTATTTTTTATTACGATGAAAGGATATTTTGTATTAAAAATATATAAAAATATATATCACATTCTAATTTTCTTTTTGCCCAATATTCTTCTATTCACGCCCTCAGTGTTGACAATTTACTGAAATATGCCCCTCCCCCCGCGCTTTTTTTACATTTTTAACAAAAAAGCGCTCTGAGCTTTTAGCAAAAAGACACTCCTAGTATTGAAATTTATATTATTACAAGTTCAATTTAATATCCCCTAAAAAACCACTTTTAATTAATTAAATATAGACTTAGATTTAACTTATAATTTCATATAGCAATCGAGCGAAGATCAGGCTTGTATAATATATAACAATAAAGTATCCGTAATAAAAAGATATTTAAAGGTATATATACATTTTCTATAAGCATTATAATGTATAGATATTAATTAATGATATTTATATTTAAATAAGGAATAGTAAAAGATGATACGGATGATTTTGATATGTAGTAGTATGGTTTAAATATAAGATATTTATTTAATTAAATTAATGAATTTATATTAAAAAAAAAACACCAACACTAAGCTTTTCTAGTTTGCCCTTTAAAGTATAGAAATTCCGTTTCATAGAAGGACCACATAACTATTTGTTAATAATGCGAGCCATAATTCTATTATAACCCTCCAGGTATGTAAATTAAATCTCCGCCTTAGATCATAAGTTTTTTTACTAAATCAATTAAATATTTTATGTATATTCAAATTTTTAATTCAATTAATCAGCCAAATCAACCTTTTATTCTTTGAATAATCCCAATTGGGCTAAATAAGAAATTACTAAAAAAAATATATTTGTGTCAAATCTGCACATGGTCTAGATATTGTTTTAATATTGTATTCATAAAGTTTTAATATTGTTTCCATTTTAACAGATATTTTTTAAAATAAATGTAAACAATGATACATCTAAATATTAAATTATTTTTTAGCTTTGAATTTGATTTAATTTTCTAAACTCAAGTATCCAATAAAATATGTTGTTATTTTAAAGTTCATTGAACCTAATTTTTAATATATATAGTTCTTAATTATATCAATAAGATTTTATCTTTAATATATAATATTAAATAAAAAATTAAATCGAAAATTTTTTTTAGTGTGCACGAGGTGTGCGGCGTAATATCCTTAAGGTAATATTGCTCTGGCAAAATTTATGCTGCGAATGGTAGCATGTAAACTTCGTCCGTGACCTGCATTGTTTATTTTTTTTATTTTTTAATTAATTTTTTTAATTTTCAATTATGTCAATGAGATTTTTTTTTCTTTACGATTTAGATGTTAAGTTATATTATTAAATATATAAAAAAATTTCGACCTAAAAAATATTTGAGGTTTGCGTGTGTGTATATAGAGAGGTTTAGCCTTTTAGAATTTTAGCTTTAGGAGTTAAGGTACAGTACTAAGTTTAGAAAAATTACATTAGATACTTCCAAGGTGTGTGATATAATAAAATATAATATATGTTTAATATGTTGCATACCCATTCATAAACACTATGTAAACCCCTAATATTATTATTTTTTTAATTTTCACTTTTTTTAACCTAAATACTATACCCTAAACTCTAAGTTCTAAAAAAAAAATAGGTGCACGCGGAATGCTCACATATGGATACGCAACATATCAAATCTATACATGTATATACAAAGAGAATATTACTCTACTTATTTTATGGCACACATCTCATGAGGACAAGTGTGTGGGTATAATTTTGTTAGAACGTATGGTTTAGGATTTAATATTTAATTTTTGAGGTTTAAGTTATAGTATTAAAATTAAAGATTTTTTCAAAAAAATATACATACTCTATCAAGATTATATAATAATAATAATAATAACAAACCTTCGTGGCTTACTTTTTAATAAAAATATTAATTTGATTGTTGATTTGGTTGTCACAAAGTAAGTTGTCATATCAAATCACTAGGTAGCTAGGTTTTTCGCCATACTTCTCTTAATACTACTAGCTATATCATTAACGAATAAAACAACTACTCTAACATCGACAACTCCACCCTTAATTGCTCTTGCAACATCCCTCTCCTCCTCGCTATAGACTTTTAGAATATATCGGCTCATAAATCATCCATAGTCACTTCGATGATGTTGCAAGACCTTTAGAAAGAAAAAGATCTACGCAACCCCAATTGTGCGTTCCATTTTTGATTCATTCTTTGGGTGCCAAGCGTCCTCACCCGGGCTAATTTAGTCATCTTGTTGAGCTACCATTCTTCAGATTACATTTGACCAACCTATTGAGAGTTGCTGAACTGAGCCAAGCTACTGAGTTGGTCTGATCTGCCTCTGATCTACTAAGCTGTCGAATTGCCGAGCTGGTCTGACCTGTTGGGTTAATGAGTTGGTCTCACCTATCAAGTTAACCAACTTGCCAAGCTCTCGAGTTGCTGAGTGATTAGGTCAGGTCCTTCTGGCTGTCCGAGTTCTATTAGTCTAGTTTGACAGGGCATAAACAGACATCAAGCATAATCTTCACTTTCCCATAATCTCTTTATTACTTTTCCATGATCTCTATAGGTACTTCACACTTATAAACATTAGGGATATGCACCGAAGAGGGGAGCTGACTCTTTCAAACTCCAAACTGGAGGGATTTCACCAAGTAACTTCCAGTGAGCCTTCTCGCGCGTGTTATTCTTCGCAAAGTGAAAATTTCAACATCATCGCTCTATGATGCGGAGATAGATTTCCGTAGCATCACCATCATAGGTAGTTCTCAAATTTGTTAGCTCCTCAGTATAAACTTGACCATCGACTAATTTATGCTCTTCTTTATTGCTTGCTCATAAAACTCCAATTTATGACCCCACCTCTTTTCTTCACAAGAAAGCAATTCAATTCTATTCCCTCCTCATCAAACTAGTCCTCAAAGAGGAGGAGTTTATATTGCCTCAGCACTTTGACAAGTAAACACAAACAAAACAAAAAGCAAGGAGTATTTAAATAAGTGGACATCCAGAGAATAGATATTGCAGAGAGGAATCAAGTCGATCCTTCAGTATTTTAAGCAGAGATGGCAGTTGGCAGGGCGACTTTAGTTTGCACTAGAAAAAATGAGTATTTAAATCCCTTCTCCGGTGAGGATATTGTAGTTTATTATCAGTGCTGATTTATAAACTCACCGAGGAAATGTGTTCTTCAGACTTCATCATAGTTTACAGCAATCATAGTTGCCACATCAGAGAAGATCTTTCCTGTTTAATTGTCTCGGTTTATTCAAATCCAATGGACTTTTGTGGATTGGGAAGGGACGGAAATTGGGTCCCTTCTCTTCTTTACTTTGAACTAAATAATTTAAACACCGAAACAGAAAAAAAAAATATATAGATAGATATATCCTGCAAGGAACACAGTCTATTACATTGTTTAAGTGTGTGATTATGAGTGGTGCCAGGAAGGGACCAGTTTTATAATTAATTAATTAATAGGATGTGTGTAGCTCATTAAAGTGAAAGGATGGCCTCAGCTTTTGGGTCTTTTTCTTAGGGTTCTTTATTTAGCACAGAGACACTTCCTCCTCCTCCTCCTCCTTCACTGGGGTAGCCTTGCAGCAAATGGAGGTGCATTGAAGGGAGGGAGGGAGTTCATTATTTTGTTTGGTTTCTTATTTTCATTTTTTTTTCTATTTCATTTTTCTTCACTGGTTTCTTGTTGATTTCAGGTCTTTATTTTGAATCAGTTTCTGTTGATGATGCAGTGAAATGTTAGTGAAAATGCATAGAAATGACTCCATTGTTTGAGTTCTTTCTTTGTTGGTTGGAAGGAATTGCCTATCTATTTGGAAGGATTGAATTCCAATTTGCCTACTAAAATTCAATGATTCTGACTATTTGAACTGGAAAATAATGCCATAAATATAGATTTATTATTGTTGTTGTTGTTGTTTGGATGTATCTGCTTTCTGTTAAATTAGTGAAAGTATTTTTAATGTAAAATATGATAAGCAATTAAAGTAAATTAAGTTATATTTCAAGAATAAGTTGTTGACCAGGAAGTCGACTTAAGCTCATTTGTTTGTGATTCAGTTGACTGGATAGCCAGCTAAAATGGTGTTAAAGCAAACGGTGAAACTCTTTTTGGTATCAGAAAAATCTAAGGGATTACCTGAATTGCACTTTCTTTTGATATCATAGTTGAATGCAAACTGGTAAAGCTCATTTTGTCAAAGAGATCACTCTGCATGATTCCATCTTTATCTTCAGTATCTGCAGCAATTTCTGACTCGACCTGTAATATGAAAAGCAGAAAAATGTCCTAAACCAGACAAAAAGCAAATTGAAAAAAAAAAACATTAAGAATAAAAGATGAGAAATTAACTTACTGCTTACCAAGCTAAAAGCTTTTGCATGTTCCACAAAGTTTCTACATCACATTAACAAACCACAACATGCATGTCACAAAGCAAAGACAACTTTTCCTTAAAATCATCAAGAATATACACATGTATGATCAAACATCTAATCTTAGCAGTCGTATTATGGCACTAGTGTCAAGTGTCTATAGAATAAGCCCACTGCATTGCCTTGCCTAATCTAAAAGAGAAACTGGCGATCCATGTAGATAGAAAGTTCAGTGGGGGCTGTTGCTCTAGAAATGGAAGGTCAAAAGCCACTCGAAGGAATAGTTTGAGCAGGAAAGTTTTTGGTATCCATAATAAGCAACGGCGATTTAGGATACAAGTACAATCAACTAATAAAAGAGAGTCCTTGTAGCATAAGCAAGAAATGCATAAACTTAGATGCCAATCTTTGATTTGTAAGGATAATTGGTGGATAATTTTCCATCTTTGAGGATGGATTTCCTCATCACATGAGTAGCAATATCTAGGTAGCAAATAAAAATAAAAAAGGCTTCCCCGTCCCACACAAACTACACGTGCTCTGATCTGCCAACTGTTTCATATCATGAGGGGAATGCTTGTTTGCTTCCTCCTAAGTAAGAAGGAACATTTGCAGAATTAGATGAAGAAGAAAAAAACAAAGGTGATATATGTAACTTCAATAAAAAATCTGCTCATGGAAAAACTCTAAAGTAACTACTTATACAAATTAGGAGTACCAATTTCACAGTTTACTAACAGGAAAGCACAATATGTCATTTCATGCAAATGAAAAAACTCTAATCAACAAATTGTGAATTGTTAGAGTAAAAAAAAATGAGATGAATTTGGAAATTAGGTATTCTGAAAATGAGATGAATTTGCTAAGCAAATTGCTATCTGATTGCATCTGCAAAGATAAACATATATGAATGCACAATACTAATACTTGCAGAATAATGTCACTTGGGATTAGACAATTAGAAGTAGGAAACCTATAACCACATCGATATTCCTTGGATGCGCACCAAGTACCAAGCTAATTGTTGAATTACCGTGCCAAGACCTCCGATAAGTATTCTGGGTCGTCTCTTGATTTGGATACTTGAGTAGCTGGTGCTTGGAGAATGCACACTTGCTACTGATCTCAACCATAGGAGATTCAATCTGAAAAGCAGCAAAGCGGCAGTTTTTCCCTTCATCCCAAACAAAACTTAATGAACTGCACGATACTTGGGCGGTGGATACCATTGGGGCACAGTGTTAGGCCCGAACGCAGCCTCCTTGTAATCTCTACGGATCCCTACAGTGCGCCTTTTGCTGAACCATGTCAGCGCAGAGCGCTCGACTCGCAAACATACGGGGAACGAACTTCTCGACGGCGATGGGGAAACAGACGAAGGCGCGTCGGAGAAAAGTCTGCGTCGCCGGATCGTCGATCGGGGTTCGAGAGAGGGGAAACGGAGGAGAAGCGAGCGCTTAGCAACGAAACAACAATATTAATAAGTCCTTTTTAAAATAATATTGTTAAAACGAAGTAAATATAATATTGGGAAATTTAATAATAAAATAGAAATGTATAGCTGGATTAATAAGATTTAGGAAAATTGATAAAATTAAAATTAGATAATTCAAACTATATTTGAAAAAAAAATGATAGAACAGTTTTAAAATTCATAATAGCAATGAATGGCAAAAATATACAAAAA
>JBBPFP011756152.1:0-35733 GCA_037974795.1 Kaempferia galanga
GGGCGGTAGTACGCAAGCCCTTAAGGGAAAACCTCACTGCCGGATTACTTCCCTCCCCTCCGGGGTTCCCTCCCCTCTGGGGGTTCCCCACTAAAGGGATAAAGGACAGGACAAACAGAGAAATACGGACCGAGGGGATAGCAAAGGAAAGGGCATAAAGCAAACAACGACAAATACACCCCGAGGGTCTTCCTGGATAGGGCTCGGGGTGTGCAGTAGTTTATTGATTTATGTCCTTTCTATTGTCTCCAATCGACTATCGTCTCACCTTATCATAGATAATCCTCGGGGAGAGTCTAGTGTAACTCGCCCAGGTCAGTTTGTTGCTTTTGAGCCCGCGTCGACTCCGTCCTTACTTTCCTTTCCTTTAGGGCCGTGTTCAGGACCGGGTCAAGGACAACCGGGTACAAGGAGACAACTAGACAAGGCCAACCGGGTCCGTAGCAACAGTCTCTTTAGGATAGTACAACGGGTAAGCGCCAAGGGCCGAGGATAGGTAAGCTACTAATCCCAGTGCGGAGTAGAGGTAAGGCTTAGTCCAGGTAATCTGCCAAGTCGGAGGATCGTAGTCTAGGTAATCCCCAATGGGTAGCCTCCTCTAGTTCTACTGGTTTTCTATTTATGAATGTCCCCCGTACTTTCTTTGTTCCACCCACTACTCTAGCTCGTAACTATGTTTTGTGTCTGGCCCTGTTCCTTTTCATTCTGCTTTTTCCCTTGTCTCTGTGTCCTAATTTCGTTTGTGGTTCTGGGTATTCTACTTAAGCGCCCAAGGCAGCTTTCCTAGCCCCTGCCCCAGAAGCACCACTAGCAACTCCAAGAGCAGCCCAGCCCCGATGTACTGACTACCAACAGTATCCCCCCTCTGAACAATGTACTGACTACCAGTAGCCCCAGAGTAGGAACAATAGCTTCAGTAGTAGCAGGATCAGTAGCAGGATCAGTAGCAGTAACTAAAATAGCCCCTTCAAGGTAAGCTACTACAAATAGCCCCAACAGTACAGCTTTAAAAGCTTCTAAAAGAGCTTCTGTTGACAGGTCTAATGATTCTGGTGTAAGTGTTTCCTCCTTTCCTTTTCTGGATTACTCCTGTTGTATTGCTCGCAACAGAGTTGCTAAAACTCTTATCTTAAGTTTAAGTGTCTAATTGGTACATAACCCCTTCCTTATGTGAGTAACCCCCCGGGGGGGGCCGGGGGGAGGGAGGAACGATATCCGGGAAGTTTGATCTTCCCTTTAGGGCTTGCGTACGAAGCCCCAACTGTAGGGTGAAACTCGGTTTTGGCGCGCGCCAGAGGCCTCTGCGCTCTTTTTCGAGTTCTACCTTTGTCCCAATTTGTGAGTTCCCTAATTTTCCTTGTAGTTGAAACCCGAGGATGGTATTCGAGTTGAAACCCAAGGAGCGGTGTACGTGTAGTTTATAAGCAAGGAAGGTATTACTGTTGAAACTGGAAACGCTGTTTTTGCTTTCCTCGTGAGTGCAGTACCTGTCTGTACAAGGACAACCAGCGCCAGGTGAAGTAGCTATAGTAACTTCAACAGCAGCAGGAGCCCTAGTCACTTTTAAAGCAAGAGACGTAACTAAAGAGTCTAAAAAAGCTAGGAAGTGAGAAGTATACAATAATGATGTCAGTATTTCCTTACTCCTTTACTCAAAGGAAAGCATCATCAGCAACAGTAGTAACCCTATACTCGAAAGGAATAGCAACAGTAGTAGCAGTGGACTCGAAAGGAATAGCAACAGTAGTAGCAGTGGACTCGAAAGCCTCAACAGTTGCATGGCCTCAGCAAGAGTAGCCACCGTAGCCTGACCAGCCTGAGCATCAGTAGCAACAGTGGGAACTCTAAGGGCATGAGCAGCAAGAGTAGTAGCTCCTTTTCTAGCAACCCTAGACTCTAAAGAGCAGCACCACCTTTATTAGCAAGAGTAGTAGCCCCTTTTAAAGCAACACCTTTATTAGCAACAGTAGCTCCTTTTAAGGAGTCCTTTTAAGGAACTACAAAAGCTACAAATGTTGAGTCTAATGATGATGGTAGAAGTATGTCTTTACTGCCTTTTCTTAATTCCTCCTGTCTTTATTGCTCGCATAAGAGTTGCTCTATACTCTTTTACTAAGTAGCAACCGTAGCGAAGGATTTCCTATCCAAAGCAGAAGAGCGACAATGCATCGTAGTATTTGAATTGTGTACTCTAGGAAGTCAGATTCTTTAGCAAGAGTGTACTCAATAGCCGCATACTTAGTAGCAGCCCTACTCTCCTCAGACTCAAGAGCATCCCTCCTACTAGAGACTAAAACAGCAACAAGAGCAACTCTCTAACATCAGTGGGCCCAGTAGCCCCAGTGTACTCAGTACCAGTAGCCCTAGTGGCATCCCTAGCTAGAGTAACTGCAATAGCATCCCTCCTATACGACTTAAAAGCGGCCTACTTAGTATCAGCCCTCCTCTACTCATCATACTCGATAGCATCCCTCCTCGATACTCAAAGAGCAACACGAGCAGCATTTGCAGAAGCAACTAAAGGAGAAGCCCTAGCTTCAGTAGTCTCAGTAACTAATTTATGTACCTTACCTGCACCAGGACGGAAGTCTCTTTCTTACCTATACCTATAGAAGTCTCTGTACCCTACTAAACTAGGTTGTACAAGGGTAGCTAAACCCAAGGAAGGGTATTTACTGGTGAAACTCTCAACCCCGACCTCCAACTCAAACCCCCTAACTCGAAACCCTGTTTTGCCTTTCCCGTGTGTAAAGCATCATCAGCAACTATAAAAGCAACAGTAGCAGCATTAGCAACTTTTAAAGCAGCAGTGCCAGCTCCACCAGCAGCCCCAAGAGCAACTGCCCCAGGAACAGTTGCAACTAAGAAGCATCAAAGCCCTAAGTGAGGAGCCCTAAGTGAGAGCTCAAAAGCTACTTTCCCTAAGTGAGAGCTCAACAGCAGCACCCGAAGCAACTCCAATGTACTCACCAACAGTAGCACCACTCTCAACTCTCCCAGCAGCCCCAATGGACTCCCCAGGTGGACCTAAGAACTCAGTTTTCTGGCGCGCCTAAGTCCTTTTAATTTGTTTTTGCCCCGGGTTGCGCCGGTGTACATGTTGTCATCAGTAGCTATGTCCTTAGCTCTGTCCTTTACTTTTAGTGTCGGCAGTCGTCCTTTACTTTAGGGGATTACTGTCAGTGGGGCCACCGGAGGGGGGAGTGCTGGATAGCAGCTTGTAGATTGTGAGATTGGGATTGGGATTCCAGTTGAATGGAAAACTGGATTGGGGAGTCCAGGATAGCAGGTTGTAGATTGCTTAGTGTCGATGTGAGTATGTTAGAAATTTCGTTTCTATTCTATAGAAGATTTCACCTTCAGGCTTCAGCGGCAGGGTCAGTTAGAGTAGAGTGGAATTTAATTATTCATTCAAATTGAATATAGAAATATACAACTTGGATATAGGAACCAAAGACTTCAGTTACTATATACGATCTCAGGAACTCGAAAGAGGGATTGATAGATTTCCCTTATAAGAGTGGTTTGGATATACCAAAGCCGGAGAGGTTTGAAATACCTCGAAGAAGGGAGTATACCATAGAGGTTTGAAATACCTCGAAGAAGGGAGTATAATATATGAACTGTAAGAATGAAAGTCGAGCTATTGCATTCCTAGAATAGGTTGAGGTAAGTATTTGAAATTAGACTTCCTTGCGTATTGGCAGTTTGAGATTTGCTTCTTACAACTGTCGTAGCCATAACCCAAGGAGATTGCATCTGAGTATTCCTACATTGTATATACTAGAAGATAGGGTTAGGTATTCCACTAGAGTATTAAAGTCAGTGAGTGTTACTAAAGTAAGTGAATTTAGGGTTTTGAGGTACGATTCGGAAGTAAGGGAATTAAGGGTTTTGAGGACGATTCGGAAGTAATGTAATTTATGGTTTTGAGGTACGATTCGTAGAGGTATTGAACTATAAAGTATGGCTATATATTGACTTCCTTACTCTCAGTCCCACAGCAACAGTCGTAAATGTCTTTAGGCCTCTGCCCCTTTCGGTCGAGCTACTTCATTAATCGCCTTTAGGCTAACCTATATACCTCTATAAATAGCCTCGAAGAGGGGTCAGTTGTAACTTCTACTTTTGTAGTAGAATTGCATTATTTGGTTACACCAGTACCTCCCATACCAGAACTGTATCGCTTTTCCTCGATTGTAAGTTCTACAAGATATAGAAAGTGGTGTTTTGAGTTACGATTTGTAGAGGTATTACAATTTCTATCCTTAAGAAGAGGGCATTGAAGATATAAGAGAGTGGTTTGATTTAATTGAAGTTTCCCCTCTATTCAAAAAGAGAGGATCCCTCGGTCCCTATCGCATACGCTCTAGCTATTTCATTCCTCGAAGAGTAGAGTGTATAGGCAGTTGGGCATTTCGAGTTTAGGATATAAGATTTCATTCCTCGAAGAGGAGAGGATAGGCAGTTGGGCATTTCGAGTTTAGGATGGAAGTTGTAGATCTAAAGTTATTTCCTTTAGGGCAGACCAGAGAGCTCAATTACGATGCGTAAAGCTATGTCGTATAGAAGGATATGGGTATGTCGTATATAAGGATATGGGATTTGAAGTTGTCGATTTAGAGTTTAGGTCAGTTCCTCTAGTATGGATTAGTGGTTTAGCTAGGCATTTCAATTCGATAGATTATGGGGTGTGCTCCAGACTCGAACTGTAAGAATGCAAGGAACTCGAAGAGGTCAGTAGAAAGTGTAAAGTCAATTTCGTTCCTATGGAGGATAAGGTATCGTATCCGAACTGTAAGAATGAAAGGACCTCGAAGAGGGAAGGGAGTTTAGAGTTCCGTAGATGAGTGATGGGGAGTAAGTAGCATTCCTAAAGAGAAATGGTTTGTGTTTTCCTTTCAATTCTATTTCCTTCGGAACCTCGCATCGGGGTCCCCACAGCAACAGTCGTAAATGGCTTTAGGCCATTTACTCTGACCTTGCAGTCGAGCATATTTCATAACCTCTCCTGGCCACCAATCGACTACAAGGAGAGCTGATCCGTAAGGCGCAGGGGCTACGTAAAGGGTATCCTCGATAGAGCTCGACCATAAGGGAGAGGAGAGCTGATCCTTAACTTTTCTTTGAATGGAAAGTTCAATCCAGAATGAAGTACTTGTTCAATTCTTTTCACTTTTAGAAGTAAGGCGAAGTAACGAAAGCATCTTTCCTAGCTTTTGAATTAGGATCGGGCTCAGGTACAGGAAGGGTTGGTAGCTTCAAAGAAAGGGAAGTTCCACCTGTTGGAGTTACGGTAGTTTAAGTATAATTGACTCCAAAGAAATAGCTTCTAGAAATTGTAGATACCAAAGGTATCGAAAGAAAGGGAAGTTCCACCTGTTGTAGCTGTGGATTCCACTGTTGATGAGTTTAAGTAGAATGTTGATGAGTTTAAGTAGAATTGCATCCAATATCATATAGAAAGAGTAGATACCAAAGGTGGAGTGCAATAGGGTTGGAAGTCCCAAAGCAACAGTCGTAAATGGTGTACCATTCCTCGTGGTCGAGCTATTCTATTACTCGAAGGAGGTTTAGAAGTCGTCGATTGATCTAGGGAACTGGAGGAGTGGTCAGTTGTAGAGGGTACAACTAGAGTGGAGTGGGTTTGGGAGTACAAAGACAGCCATTATAGTGAAGTAGATGAGAGCTCAATTGAATTCAGTAGTTCAAAGAGTTAAGGTACTTGAGTTCCTATAGAGAGGTGGTTGAAGGTAGAGATATAAATTTCGTTCCTTACTTTCAGGAACTCTAAAGAGTGTCAGAGATAAGGTAAGTGGATATGAGAGTTACCCTAGAAAGAGGGGTATTAGTTCAGTAGATGAACTGTAAGAATGAAAGGACCTCTCGAAGAGGGAGTTTATAGTGAAGTATATAAGTGATGGGTAGTAAGTAGCATTCCTAAAGAGAAGTGGTTTTCCTTCCTTTTATTCAGTAGGAGCCTTCGTAACCTCGCGGGTCCCCTACTAGGAGTTGTCGTATAGCTGAGCCAAAAGTTCAATTCTTTGAACTTTTTAAAGGGCGAAGGTAACGAAAGGTATAGAGTGCAGTACAGCTCATACCTTAGGAAACGAAGGGAACGACAGTCAGTGCCTGAACGACAGGAAGTGAGTGAAGGTCTAGTGAACGACAGGTAACGAAAGGAGTGCATGGAATGGAGCGTAAGTGAACGAGAAGTAAGGGATGCAAGGGAACATAAGGTAAGGGATGCAAGAGAAGCACACCTGAGGTTGAGCCTACGTCTGCAAAGCCCAGGGCATATGAGTTTAGGTCTATGGCGTATGCATCAGTTGATTCATTTGTTTGAGTTGATTCATAAGAAAGTAATCCGATAGGTCATCCGCTTTGGAGTTAGAAATAGCTTCAGAAAAGAATGCATAATAAATAGCTTCAGAAAAGAAGTCATCCTCAAAGTTCGTCTAAGTCAAATGCAAAAAGGCTAAGCCAAAAGCAAAGTCTCCGGCTTCTGCGGCGTCTGGGTCTAGGACAGATGCATCAGATTCAGTTGATTCATTTGATTCTGAAAAGAAGGATTCATTTGACTTAGCCTGTTTCTTTTGACTCCTCATCTTCCCTTGGCTTTGGCTGATCTCTACCTGTCTTTGGTCTCCTGATCTCATTCGACCTCTTCTCTCCATTCCATTCCCTTGCTTCCCTTGCTCTCTATTGTAGCAGATGTCTATTTCTATAAGCTATTTCTGTACTGGATTTGCTTGCATCTGTTCTCTCCTCTCGATCCTATCCCTTGCAGCGCTCTTCTCCCCTCTGTTCTCTCTCCTCCCCAGGCGAAACCCATCCAACTGAGCTATCGAGCTAATTTTGGTATTCGACTACCCGAATTTCCTTAATAGGAAATTGTTCCACTCAAATTTAATTGAGAAAAGGGGTCACCAAAGTATAGTAAATTCATTAATCTACTTCATTAATCTACTTGTTGACCGAATCAACTGAATCTTTCTTTTCAGAAGAAACTCATTCAAGTGAATCTTTCTTTTTTGACTCAACGGATTTCTTTTAAGATTAAACTGGATCTTTCTTGTACTACTTTTTAGTTGAATACATATTTCTTTTCAGCTCCAACTTCAACTCAAACCGGAAGCCCCAACTTCAACCTCAGGAGAAGACCTAAACTCATCAGTCCTTTCCAAAAGCCCTAGACCCCTTCCCTGTCCATGAACTCCTTTCCTCGGGTGCCAATCGAATAGAAAGGTCAGAGTTCTTCCACCTGTTGGAGTTGTTACAACTGGAGTTACAGCTACTTGTTACAACTGGAGTTACAGCTACTTGTTACAACTGGAGTTCCAGCAACTAGGAAGTATGCTTTGAAAGGGTAGGAATTGAAGTATAATTTCATCGAAAAGAAATACCATATAAAGAAAGGGAATCGATTGAAAGCAAAGAGAGTAAGGGATAGGAAGTTGTCGATGCAAGGGAAAGAGAGTAAGGAACAGATCGAAGGTCTCGAGAGTAAGGGAACGACTGGAAAGGAGTTCATGCAAGGGTAGTGCAGGCATGGGAGCCAGACCTAGGGGTTGAAGAAGGGAGTTTAGAGTTAAGAGGGTATACCAAAGAAAGGTACGACTAGAGTAGAGTGCTTAGGGGAGTCCTAAAGAGAAGTATGGATTTCAATTTCCTAGCGGATTTGAAGTTGTCGATTTAGAGAAGGGATTGCTTCAATTTAGTTCAGTAGATACCAAAACTAAGAAAATAGCTCAGTAGAGTTCAAAGGGTTAAAGAGTTGGGACAGCTACTAGGAGGTATGCTTTGAGGTCAGTCGATTGAAAGAAAGATAGAGTTGAGGGAGAGGAACGACTGCAAGGAGAGGAGGTATTTGAGTTTGATGTCGGATTGGAAGTTGTAGATTTAAATTAGGGCCTTTTTTTTTCCTTACTTTTCTATTTCTTTAGTAGCCTTCGGGCTTATACCAGCATTGAGTTAGAGTATGAACTTCGGGGTTGTCGACTAGCCAACCCCTCTTTCACATAGGGATTTCTTTCCGGGCATATTCACTGGTAAAACAAATTACTAGAAAAGACAGGAAAGACAACAGGAGTGAAATGGAATGAATGAAAAGGGTAGTGCAGGACAGAACGAAGTGATGGAGTGATGGAAGGGAGTAAGGAAAGGACTTCGATCGTAAGGGAACAGAACGACTGGAATGGAGTAAGGAACAGATGCAAGGTAGAGGGTGAACAGAACGACTGGAAAGTAGTGGGCTTAGGCTTTCGATGGTCTCGATCCAAAGGGATTTGAAGTTGGAGTTTAAGTATAATTGAATCCAAAGAAATTCGATTATAGAAATCGAAATATGCAACTAGGATAGCTGCAGGGAGCGGAAGGTAAGGGATGCAAGGAGAATCGATCTAAAGGAGAGAACCGAAGGGAACGAAAGAACAAAGAATTGATTTGATCCGGGATTTCTCGTTTGTCGATTTAGAGTTGAGGGAATACCTGTCGTTGCCATAACCAAAGGGGATCGCATTTGAGTATTCCTCCATTGGAAGTTCTAAAAGATAGAGTTGAGGGTTTTTTGACTTTAGGGGAGTTCAGTAGATTGAGATTCGGTTGGAGTTTCCTGACCTTCTAGTATAGTATAAGTGTTCCATCTTCGACCTTCCTCTACCTGTAGGGATGAACATTGGGGTTACCAACTGGGCAACCCCATGTTCCTTAAACCTTAAATTCTGGCCAAACAATATGCCTGGTAAAAGAAAAGATGGAAACCAAAAAGACAGCTTAGACCTGAGGAAGAGAACGACTGCAAAGGAGAGTACTGACTTAGACCCAAATGCAAGGGGCAGGACGACTGGAAAGGAGTAAGGAAGGTCTCGAGAGAACCGAAGGGAACGAGTAAGGAGACCTCAACTTCAGTCGAGCGAAAGGAGTGAGAAGAAAAGGGGTTTTCCAGTTGGGGTTGAACTTCGGGACCTCAAAGAGGGGTCAGTTGGAGCTTCTACTTTTGATAAGTTTTCAGTTTAAGTCAAATTTCATCCAAAGAAATATCATATAGAAATTTACATCTGCAACTACTCCAATTGGGATTGGAGATACCAAAGGTAGAGAACGACTGGAAAGGACTTCGAAGGTAGCGATCGAACAACAGATGCAACTTAGAGCTCAAACAACAGGTGCAGGAGGGAATCGAAGACCTGAGGAATGAATGGCTGCAGACCAAAGGGAACCTGAAAGAGGGATTCGAAGAAGTGGGTTTCGACTGGAGCTTCTCCTTTTGATAAGTAAGTTCAGGACCTCGAAAGAGATAGAGAAGGTAGATTAAGAGTTTGAATTTTTCATTTACCATTCTATACATTTAGAGGTGTTCCATTCTTAGACCATCAAGGATCTATAGTTCACGTCGGGGTTACCGAACCGACTAGGCAACCCCTTCGCCTAGCGGCTCAGCTCTCCGCCCCTTGTTAGTTAAACCTTAAATTCCGGACAAACAAATATACCCGTGGTCAAAGAAATTACTGAAACGAGAAATGCAACTAAATCGAGTACAGAGTCAATGGCAGAAAAGAAGGGAACGGAATCGAGTACTGACTTCGAAGGAAATCGAATACAGAAATGGCAGCTGAAGAGTCCTCGAAGAGGGGTCAGTTGGAGCTTATACTTTTGATAAGTATGGAGCTGGGGAGGAATGAAGCTTCAAAGCAAAGGGCTTCAGCGGAAGGGTCTGGGGATTAGACCGAAGGAGCTAGGGCAGGTAAGGATAGGGTTTCCTGTTGACGAGGTAGAGGGTTTTGAGTTACGATTCGTATAGAGATATAAATTTAATTCCTATAGCTCGTATAGAAAAGTATAGAGATATAAATTTCGTTCCTTACTTTAGAGAGCAGCATGGAGATTCGTAGATGGGTATGTCGATTTAGAGTTGAGGGAATACCTGTCGTTGCCATAACCAAAGGGGATCGCATTTGAGTATTCCTCCATTGGGGAGAATAGAATAGAGGGGTTTGACTTCAGGACAGTAGATAAGTAGGTATTTAGAGTTCAGAAGTAATGAGTTGAGGGTTTTGAGTTACAGGATAGAGATTTCAATTTCGTTCCTTACTCAAAGACAGGGTCGTATAGAGATTGAAATAGAATTCCTTACTCAAAGACAGAACCAGATGCCAGGTAGAGATCAAAAGGAAAGAATGAAAGGACCTCAAAGAGGGTAATTGTAGATAAGTAAGTTAAGGAACTCGAAGAGAGACCCAAGGGTACTGTGAACCAAATGCGTGATAGAGAAATGGTATCGACAGATCGAAAGGGAACAGATGCAAGGGGTAGAGCTCAAAGCAAAGACAGTACTGACTTCTAACCAAAGGGAAGGAGAATCGATCAAACAACTGAGCCAAATGCAAAGGAAATAGCAGCTGAGGAGGCAATCCAAGAAAAGGGATAGCAACTAATGCAAAGGAACCGAAGGGATAGGAACAGAAGTAGCTCTTTCAAAAAGGGGTAGTTTGAGTCAATGGCTGCATCCGAAGGTTCACCTGAGGATTGAACTTCATAAGGGTCACGGGGACCAACTGGGGTTGAGAATTGAGGGCAGGATGGAGATTACAGTCAATGGAAAGGAGAGGAACGAATCGAAGAAGAAAGGGAGTTGAGGTAAGAGTTGTTACAACTGCACCTGGAGAGCTGAATTACGATTCAAAGAAAGGGGATGTCGATTGTGAGTTGAGGGATTGCAGAATGGGTATACCACAGGTAGAGGAGAGCAGAATTCCGATTCAAAGAGTAACCTTAGGGGAGTAGACTATGAGTTGAGATAGAGGTATTTGAATTACAATTCAAAGAAAGGGGGAATAGAGGTAAGGGAGTGTTACTAAAGTAAGGGAGTGAAAGGACCTCGAATAGAGGTATCAAAACCTCGAAGAGGAGAGGGATGTCGTATAGAAAGATCTGGGATTGGAATTGGGATTTGAAGTTGTCGATTTAGAGAAGGGATTGCTTCAATTCAAAAGAGTAGATACTCAAATAGGTACTTTAGCTCAGTAGAGATACAAGAGTTGGGGCTTTGCCTTGGAGGAGATTAGGTGTTTGAATTTTTTAGTTGGCGCCTAAAAAACCATCAGCAGTATTTGAAGAGCTGAGCAAAAGTTTAATGAATTGAACTTTTGAGTTGGCGAAGGATTATCATATAAGGTTAAGGTGAGACGATAGGAGCTTACTCAATAAGGTGGCGAAGACCTAGAACTTACTAAATTGGGAAGGGGCGATAGTCATTTCATTCTTTTCAAATTTAAGTGGTATGTAGAGTCAATAGTGATCTTGCATCTGGAAGACTTTGATCTTTCATTCCAGTTGATCGAGAAAGTTCTGCCCAAGAGTGCTTCGCAATAGTGGACTGCGGTCCCGCGTCGCCGGTCTCCAGGGCCTAAGATCGGAATTCAAGCTCAAAAGCTTCACAGAGAAAAGATCATCAGATGCTATATGCTTAACACAAGCAACTCGAACTGAAGAATGTGAGTGTTTGAAAAGCATTCTTTCTCTCTTTCTTTTTCACAAGGGATGCTATAGTAAAGTTGATTAACTCGCCTTCGTACCAATGCCCGTCGTACCAATGCCCGTAGTCAGACTGAGAATAAGATTTGCGTGACAGACCTTTCTGAGAATAATGAACTCTTTCCTATCACTCAAACTGAGTCTAATATTAACAGAGTCTAATATTAATTGCACCATCTCTCCAGATAAAAGAAGAGATGTTCTATTATTATATAAGAAGAACGGATTAAATAGGAATGAATTGACTCTCTTTCTTGAGAAGTGGCCTAGATTTTTTCCTACGTCACTGAATTGTTTAAGTTCGTCACTCGGGGATCCGGGCTCCTCCATCTGCAAGGGAGGCGGCTCAAAGAATAAATGGTTCTGCGCTCCGGCACTACTGGAATGAGAAAGCAGGCGTGCACTTCTTCGCTTAGACCTACTCTTCCCTTCCTCCCTTCCTGAACTACGAGTCATGTTTGTTCTCCGAGCTTTTCTGCCGCATTCCGCTTCGCTTCAATTGGCCCTTCCTCAACATTTCCGGTCTCGGGATGGCATAGGACCCGTGCCAATGACTAGGAAGCAGCACTCCGGTCCCACCACTGGCCTTAGTCACTAGTGTGCCATTGTGCCATTGACTAGGCAGCATAACTTGGCTTGGAATCTGGCCTACCTACAGCGAAGAAAGAATTCGATCTGAGGAGCGGCTCTTCGTTGTTCGCTCCAGTCTTCCCATTGCAGTCCCACCTCTCAT
Source organism: Kaempferia galanga (assembly GCA_037974795.1). Classification (NCBI taxonomy): domain Eukaryota; kingdom Viridiplantae; phylum Streptophyta; class Magnoliopsida; order Zingiberales; family Zingiberaceae; genus Kaempferia; species Kaempferia galanga. The sequence goes on from JBBPFP011756152.1 coordinate 12,269, forward strand.
GCTGCCACTAACGCTAGAGGACTTCCAATGGATGAGGAATGCCTGCCTGCGGTCAGCAAGGAAGCTCTATATGACAAGCATGGCCCGGTCCGGTCCAAAGTATACGAGTTTATCGGGAATGAGGAAGAGAACATTCATCATGCTTACTCTGAGTGAGACACCTACTGAAGCGATAGCTACTTCCACTTTGAATGCTTCCTCTTCGTTCGGGAGATCTCCGTTGGCGCACCTGAGAACGAGTCATGCAAGCCCGCGCATGACGCCCTAGACTTGAACCGACAAGTGGAGCTACGCGCAACGCGGCAGAAGAGGATTCTTTGATTCGCTCTGTCGATCGTTCACTGGATTCGAGACTCTGATCATTATGATCGGGCCGCTCTTCCCGGCATCGATCGGACTCCCCGCCCCGAACTGCTCTTTGCTTTTATTCCCCGCCTTCGTTCCTCAACCAACTTCACGCCGAGTTTAAATAAGACCGAGCAGGCATGCTTTGAGGCAGAAGGCAAAGAAGAAGCCAGCTATGTCCATCATAGGCAGCTTTGTTCTACTAAAGTACCCGTGCCGAGCACTTGAAGAAGTGATGACGAAAGTCCCGATCGAGGGCCTCTCTTTGAGAGTATGAGCTGGTCTCTCTTCCCGGATCGGTTCAAAGTGCGGGATCCGGTCTAGGCAGCTACGTAGATGGGATGAGGCGACGAGGCACCAGCGCTATCTTTCTCTCTCACTATAATAGAAGATCAGAAGTTAAGAATAGGGCGAGTCCCAGATAGGCAGATCAGTGGAAGCATGGGCCCGTCCAGCCAAGACTAGCATGCCGGCCTAGGACCCTAGGTGGGTTTAGCGGAGTGGGGTTCTTCCTCCCATTCCTCTCTCCTCATGCCGGGCCCATCCGATCTTTCTTCATTCTTCCTTACTCGCTGGCTCGTTCATTGCAATTCTCTTCTCCGACTTCGCATAGTTCTTTCTTGATATGAAAAGAATAGTGAATTCTACTTCTCCTAATGGTCGGCTCGTTCATTCCACTCGCTGAATAGTTCAAGTTCAGTCCTCTTTCTCTATCAAAAGTCCTCAAGTCGAGTTGAGCAGAGTCGAAAGAGCAGAGTCATTTGTCAAAGAATGGCAAGATCGAATCGGTTGTTCTTTGGCAAGATCGAACATGTGTCATTGTTTGCCAAGAAAGAGCATGTGTCAAAGAATGGCAAGATCGAACATGTGTCATTGTTTGGCAAACTTTGACATTAAGTGAATCATCTCATATGTCATTATTTGGCAAACTTTGACATTCACTTGCTCATCCCGCTCGCTTGGGCAATTCCACTCGCTGCTTCGCTCCTCGTAGGCTCCATACTTTCCATCTATAGCGGGGACTTTATTCCGCGGAGGAGTTTCATTCTTTCGAGCACCTCTCATTCACAGTTCACATGGCGAGAAGTAGTGTTTTTTCACGTCTTTCCCCTGCCATGGGATTTTCCACTAAAAGAAAGATGTAATAAGCGCATTCGGTAAGATCAAGCTGGCTGCCTCCATATGAGATCAAGCGGGACAAGGGGCCATGGGACCGGAGTGATGAGTCCAAGCTCTGGTTCCGAACAGTAGCAGTAGCAGTAGCGAGACTGATTCCGGCCGGATCAGAAGTCCGGGTCCTAGTGAGTGACTAGTTCAGAGTTTTCCCAGATACCACTCATGCGGGACGGCTCATACTTGATATGAACTCATTCCAAGCACAGGTATGATGGCTAGTCGGAGGCCTCGAAGACCAGGTTCAGAGCCCTCTACTCCTGGAGTAGGTAGTTCAGGACCGGGTAACTATAACCAGTCGCTGCTACTGCTATCGGACTGGGGGACTAGGAAGAATGGCCCCACTTTCACTCTCCAGAAGGAACTCTGAACCGATCCGAAGCACCTATTGAGTGGAATGGACCGGCAGAAGCACAGAATGAATGGCAGATCGCTGGTCGCCTCAAACCAATTATTGAAAACGAATTCGCTCATGACCTGACTGAAGTAGGCAATTCGCCCATCCTCGTACTTTGCGTCGTCTGCACTTCTTCGCTCCTTTCCTTTCACATCTTCTATTGAAAGACATTCACTCAACTTGCCGAAGAAGACAAGATTCAATCAAATGAATGGGAAGCGAGAGACGAGAGAGAACTTCGACTTCGCTTAACTTAATAAAGCATCTAGCACTTCTCCTCATGTTCAATTCATTCCTTTGCCTTGGACTAGGTGCTACGCGATGCGGAACTGATCTTCGAACCACCGCCCATTCGCGAGCCGACTTTATTGATATTGCTATGCCCATTCGCGAGCAACAAATGAAGCGAAGGATTTTTGCGGCAGTCAGACCATTGACCACGGAGCTTGCACTGCAGAGAAGATGAGGACCGAGCTTGCACTGCAGAGATCAGCAAAAGAATGAGCGTGCCAGGAAAGGAATGAATGAATGGAATGAATGATCGGAGTCCCTCCGAATAGTTTAGTTGACGTAGGCCTCCATACTCATATCATTTCTTAGGTCTAAACGCCTATTCAAAGATTAGGTCTATTCGATCAGGGAGATAGACAGAACAGGCACACATTACATTAGTCAAAGCTTTCTCAGTCGAAGTCGAAGTAGTTAGTAGTTAGGGTCCCAGTAGAAGTAGAAGTAGGTTAGGCTCCCAACTTAAGAGCTTAGGTGCTATGCTACCATAGTAGGCTACCATTCACTAACTTCAGAGGTTAGGTGCAACTATAGTTGAATAGGAAGATAGGAAGAACTCATAGTTCACTGTCGCTCGCTCCTCTCTGACCGTTGTGATTGCGTCCATGTCATGCTTTGCCTCGCAGGCTCTGCCGCACTGCGCTATCGCTCCGTTTGGCTGTTGCTCGCTTCTGATAAAGTGTCTGAAAATGGCAAATAATGACAGAAGAACAGGCAAATAATGACAGAAGAACAAGACCTGTCTGAAAATGGCAATCTTTGACACAAAAGCTGGCGTAGCTCCCCCACCTCGAAACGGATCACAGGGACTTTGAAATTCAATGGTTGATCGAAGAAGGCCTTGCAATGGTACACAGTCAAAGTAGCAAGAACATGGCAGCTAGGCCTGCGAGCGATAGTCGAAGCTAACCCGGCGTCGCACTCAATGGATAGGAATCTCGGAGAGAGCTCACTAGGCTAGGCCTAAGCGGATTCTTTTCTCGGACCCTCACTAGGCAGTCGCTCATCCCTACTTTTGGTTTCATTCCCCACTAAAAGGTAGGAGCAAAGGAGTCCTTCAGAGGAAGGGTAGAGCATGTCGGTCGGTGGAGCATCAGTCGGGAGAGAGGGAAATCCAGTAGTCAGTACACTGATTGGGACTCAGAATCTCGTACTCACTTCTTGGACTAAGAATGGTTGCTCGTACTCACTGATTGGGACTCAGAATCTCGTACTCACGACTCAGATTCATTACTATCTCTATAATTGTTAGGGAAGACCGGTTTCGAACCCATGAGATCTTGAATAAGCGAGAACTTCTTGGACCGCTACTTTGGATCCGTGAAGTAGACCCAGCGAGGCGGAACGGAGTGGAGCTGAGCCAGCTTGCAGAACAGAATCAAAGTCGCTTTCGAATCTCCGAAGAGACCATTTATATTTGAGTATATTAATGGGTCGGGTCCGGTCCGGTGTCGATGAGGCCTATTCGGAGAGCACCAATGGCTCAGAATCCGCTTATGAATGTGGGTAAGCTCATCCGGCTACTCGGGCTACTAGGCATCCCACACTCTCCAGGTCTATTCCGGCTGCTCCGACCTTAGATTCTTTCTTTCTCTTAACTCCCCGGGGACTCTTCGAATTCTTTGCAGCCTCTGCCGCACGAACCTACTGAATCAGCCGATCACGTAGTGGAGCCTCGCTGCTCGCTCATCCCTAAAGCTGGCTCGTTCCGAACCTTATCCCCATATGGTCTTCTTCCTTATATGTGGTCGGCCCTATCTTTATTTAAGATAGAGTGTTTTTGCTTGAGTAAGAGCATCCCTATCGCTGAGGTCTGGAGAAGGTCCCGAGACCGATTCCTTTCCATTCAGATCAAGATATCCGAGCAGCTCTTTATCCTACTGAGTGAGAAAGGCCTGTCATCTAATAAACACTTCAGAGCTGAGCCAAATGGTTCTTCTTTTCGTCGAGCAGGACTTAAATGTTATTGACTTTTCCATCTAATCAAAGCACAGAAAGAAAACCCTTGACTGAGCACCTCTATCTCTCTCGGTAAAGAGCTCAGTCCTATATATAGAAATATGCGTGCACCTCTCTCGGTAAAGAGCTCAGTCCTATATAAATTAATGTGCGAAGTCGAATTCACTCATATAGTCAGTCGAATTCACTCCTATTGTAGTGGAGAGATCTCCGTTCGCTCGTTCTTCTTTGTCCCTTTCGTCCAGTGGTTAGGACATCGTCTTTTCATGTCGAAGACACGGGTTCGATTCCCGTAAGGGATAGGTACTCCGGGCTAAGTCGATGAAAGAAGGTTCGGTGAGGTCAGGAAGGACCAATCAGAAAGAGAAGGTGTGGAGTAGGTCAGAAAGACAAGCGAGACGGGGGAATCAAGATAGAAAGACAACAACAGATAGAAAGAAAAGATTGGACAGTGGGCCTAGGCAATGGTCTCCTACTCTTCTTCGGTTCTCGCCTATTGCACCATCCTTGTTGCAAGTAAGCCTAATCTCCGATTGCCTGGCTAAACTCATCCTATTGCCTGGCTAAACTCATCCTAGCTCTGCCTGGCTAAACTCATCTCTGCCTGGCTAAAGCTATAGCGCCCACCTCTCTGAGCTTCTCGTACAGGCCTTCCCTCCTTTTGTACTGGTACTGGCTTTCCCACCTCTCTGAGCTTCTCGTACTGAGGACTTGCGAGACCGCCCACTCGTCCTTTCACTTCGACTTCGCTTCTTTCCCCGGGGAGGGACTCGCTTGGTCTTTCTCTCCCTCTCCTCCTTTCCAAGGCTTCCTTGTTCTTTCTCTTTTCTGTCCAACCTTCGTTGCGCTCGCTCGTTCCGCTTCGCTTCAGATCGAATGTCCCTTCTAATGAGACATTATTGTTGTCTTCACTTGCCATTCGATGAGGCGGGAAAGAAAGAAATAGAAAGACTCCCCGGCTACTTTAACTTCGACTGAGACTTGCTATCTTACGTTCGCTTGCTCGACAAGCTGCCGCATTCCGCTTCGCTGCACTTGGCCCATATTGACTGCATTTCAGTAGATCGAATTTGCCCATATTGACTGCATTTCAGTAGATCGAATAATGGGGAGGGTAAGCAAGGTCTCCACACCATGGCGGTATCCAAAAGTTTCCGAGAAGGTGGGCCTGATCCCAGAACTCTACGCGGGGCAATACAAGACTCAAATCTCCTTCCTGTCCTGATGCCCAATCATCAGGAGTGGGAAACTTCTGCTTTACTATTCTACGGTGGGAAGTGGAGCTCTGGTTCTCGCACACTCGCTATTCGATCGGGTCCAGGGGCTGGCTACTTTCTTCATTGCATTCGTTCGCTCCTCTCTCTACTGAGGTTCTTCCCATGTGCGGGACCGGACTCTGCCTTCATTTATCTAAAGATATAGCGGGGAACTTTATTATAGCACCGGCCTCCCGTCTCGACTTGATCTATCTTCGTTCTGTTCTCTCAGGCTCATGCAACTATTCATTCCACTCGCTGGATCTGCTTCTATCAATGAATGAGCGAAGTCGACGGAATACTGATTCTGTGGTCAGTTGCCTTCGAAGACTGAACCTCTAAGATCTAAGCCCACTACGCGGTAGGGGACAGAGGACCACTGCCTGGCATGCCAATCGGTGGCAGCAGAGTAGGTGGATCGGGAGTATGGGGACAGAGGGGAAAGAGGTGGTAGCAGGTAGTATGGGCACAGGTACTCTGGGCACCGGTAGCCTAGGCAGATTCTTGGCAAAGATAGCTACAGTGAAGGGCGGCAGAAACTTAATTTCATATGTCCCCGTCCACTTCTTGGCACTAGTCAGGCTTCGCATCAGGTTCCCGGTAGAGTGAAACTTCTCACTTGACCGCTTACACGCTTACTAGCTCTCCTCCTAATTTAAAGAGAGCTACTCCGTTTTCATGCGAAGTCGAAAGAACCGTACGCTCAATGCAGAGAAGTGAACTACAAAGAATAATTGTGACTCGCGCTCCATAGAATCGGATAGTTCTAGATTTGACAACACTAGACTAACTTCGGGTACTCAACTTGAGCTTATGAATCACTCTCCGAAAGAAGAAAGAAAACAAAAATCCGGGTCCTGAAAAGGGATGATCCAAAGGGGGGACGGTCAATCCTACTTAACTGGGGAAGCACTGATTCAACTTTCTTAGATGCTGGTACCTCCGGATGGCATGGAAGAGGAAGGATCGCTCCAACTTCAGAGAGTCCCTATTCAGTGTCCATAGGCTGGGTGAAGGCATTGTTGCTCATGTAGAATCGATAGCTGACGCGAGACTCACTTTTCTCTAGCTGCCAGACAAGGAGCGAACTCAATCTTTCTTTTGAGTCGCTGCCCAAGTCAAGAATAGCAGACGAGTTTCATGAATCATTCTCCCCCTGCCTCTCCCTCAGTTTCTCACCTGACCCAATCCTCCATTAAACTATCCTTTAGATTACCCCACTACGCGGTAGGGTTGGTCCGAGGTCATCCGCGCCATTAGAGGAGTGAGAGGCTTTGGACTACACCCCCCCTATGCATCACCAGACTTAGGTATCAACGGAAAGCACAGATATGGTAGCATATCCATAACCTTAAGAGCCCAAGCATTTGATGTCTCCATAGGCCCGACTTCTCCTACTTTTGTCCTCATTATATGAGTAGCCAGGAGCTGCCCTTGTATTTGAAGTTGGCCTTAGAACTCATACCATACCATATGGAAGGGGCCAAACTCTACCTTGGCTACACCTTCCGTTCAAACCGAGTTAGTGGATTCCATTCCATAGTAGCCCTAATCTTCGTCAACCAAGCGAAGAAGAAAGCAGCCTGGCATAAGTCAAGCCCATCGTTGGCCCTCGGTCCTACTGCTCGGTCTATAGCATCGGTTCCGTTCTGATCTGCAGCATCGGTTCCGTTCCAATCCGCCCATGTTCCGTGAGACCGCTAGACCACCCTACTGAATGTATCGAGATCCAAAGACATCAACTCAACAAGAGATGTGGAAAGAATGAGTAGAAAGAATAAGAGAGCAATGGCACTAATTCAATGAGAGATAGACTTATGAGAAACGCATACGACTATCTATAACATCTCTCTCACATCCTTGTCACGTCTATTTCTATAGCTCCCGGAAAACACTAGAGAGATATCCGTCCTTCTCACTTCCTTCATTGGAACGAACGCTAGTGACGTAGAGCTCCCACACTTATCCATTGAGGGTCCGCACTCCTGCCCTCCGAGTCCACCCCCCATAACCCCAAAAACCCCACAGGGACCCCTGCAGAGTAGCTCCCCCACGGAGCCCCAGCCGAGTAGCTTCTACCTTTCCGTCTCCGCCTACTAAATTGATTGGCCTAAGGACAGAACAGAATTTGTGGATTGGCAGGAAGGGCATTGCCCAGAACTCTAATTGTACTCAGGTCCTCCTCTACTTGTGCAGGTCTGAGCTCCTCTTCTGCCATGCTTTAACTGGTTTGATTCCAACCCGCACCCCCTTCTTAACTGCGCCTTCCTCGGTTACGTAACTTCGCTCCTACCTCTACTCACTTGGCAATCACATGCTAGGCAGCCTCCTTTGCTACTCGGACTGACAGGCAGAACTCAACTGTGGTCTTCGGCATGGAAAAACACAGTACTCGGCGACGAAGATGCTGTCCTTCCCCACCTTTGCCACATAGCTCCCCATCTATGTAATCGTCCATCTTCGGTACATAGAGGCTCCCCTCCAACCTCAAGAATAGGTGCGAAAGAACGTCACGCTTAATTTCAAACTTGATTCAACTGATGAACACTACCTCTACATTCCTGTAGAAAAAAGGGCTCACCTCTCTTCCTAGCTTCTCTTATCTTATCTTTCGCCTACTGCTTCTCTCACTTGTAAACTTTGCCCTCCCTTGAATCAGACTAGCACTCCGCGTCATATCTTCGCACCTTGTGTTAGGACCCGAACAGTCAAAGGGATCCGAGCCCGGCCCGACCGGACGACCAGAGTAGGACCGATCTGTGACAAGACCAGAGCCCATAGGACCGATCTGTGAACAAGGACCGATCCCAGTCCAAGCCAAGGAACCCTTCTGCCTTAGTCCCTGGTAGAGGGATGAAGAAGCGAAGTCGGAGCGAATGAGAGTGACGCAGAGCGCCGATAGCTGTCCAAAGAGTCCAAGCAGTTCGTGGTCAGCACCGATGCCGCTATATCCGTCCTCCCTTCTGAGTCGCGCTTGAATAGAGCAGATCGCACGCCTCTGTCTTTATCTGCTCGCAAGAAGTCAAATCCATCCATATGCCCGACCCCGCTACCCCTTATTAGCACCCATGAGCCCACTCCGAACTGGCTGCATTGCTTTAGAGCTTAGAAGTCCCTACCTCCGAATGATTCTTTATTACATGCCCTTGGTTCAGCTTGAGTTGAAGGAGTTGGAGAAGAAGAAGTTCAAGTTTCATACTCACAGTCTATCCTTCAAGAGATCCCAGCGATTGCGGACCCTTTGACTCTTCTTTCATTCAAAAAAGAACTACTCGCTTCTCTATCCTCTTCTTCCGAACCGGCCTCTTCAAGGGATGTTTTCTTAGAGCAGCCAATTCCACTCTAGCTCTTTTTTTTCGGATAGGTCCTCGCCACTCAGCGGACAAGGGAAGGAAGCTAGGCCTGATTGTTGAGAAGAGAATCATTCCTCTCACCGGCCCCTTCCGAAGTGCACTTAATGTGTTTCCGAGTGCGCTTGGTAGATCTAGAATCTTATAAGACAGAGACAGCGCCTATGACTCTTTCCTTCCCCTTTAGCACTTACTTAATAGTTGGCCTTCCTCGAACTAGTACTCAAAGGAGACGGTGGATTTTCCCCTTCAAACTGATAAGCCTTGCTTAGGTCGGATTTCCTAATCCCTTCTATTCGAGTTGCGCCAGGAGCGAACGACAGTGACGCGTGAAAGTATGTCGCTTCCCGGGTGTAGCAGATCTCTTTCCTACTGGTAGATCACTACCTCGATCATATGCTGATTCTCGACTCAGGACCAGTTTAAAAACAACTCCTTAGATATCTTACCCGAACACTGAATAGGTGAGGCCTCACTCAAGTCTTTCTTCGCACCATAGAGCGCCTCTCCAGAACTAGCTGCCCGCCATCTCTAGAAGGAGAGTTTGATTCGGAACTGAAAGTGATTTACTGAGCTCCCCTAAGTATCTGGGACCACGACTCTTGAAATAAGTAGGAAAGATTCTGAGTCTAAGGGACAACAGTAGCAGGCAATGCCTATAGAAAGTGTTTCTGTTTTCGGAACAGAGGAATCCTAGCCTCTTTCTTTTTTCTTCCTTTATAAAGGATATATGCACTCCATTATTGAGTTCTCGCATCCAGTGCGCATCTGAAGTGCTATTCGCCGCTTGCTTCGCCTCGCACACCCCACTATCCTTATCTGAGTCTTAGATCTGTGTTCGGAAGCATTATCCACTAGCAAGAAAGGGACGAGCGATAGCGACGTGGCTCAGTGCTTGAGCTTCGGGAAAGAGTGATGATATATCTTATACTAAGAAAGAAGGAGTGGTGCCTAAGAACTTGACTGAAGAGGTTCATAGGCCTTTCCATTAACGGGAATGATGATGAGTTACTTCATGCATGCGAGGGATCAGACTGAACGTGCAGCGAAGGGTGCCTACTAGGTGTGGATCTCCTCGAATTACTTGCTTAATTCGATCAATTCGCAGGATTCTCAGTTAGGTGTGATTCCAACTCCTTCTTCGTGAGAATCTTCCGGTCTCTCTGCTCTCACTCTGACTCTTAGGTGCGCTCTTCTAAGGCTTGATCGGCTGATAGGTATGGCATCTCTCTCTCTGCCTTTCCCCCTTCCATTCCTCTATTCGCTTCTGGCTATAGCTTGTCCACTTAGGTCCAACAAAGAGTCTTTGACCATGCGGGCATTGCTCCGAGACTTGAGCTAAATTCGACAGGAATGGGAGAGGAAAGCCCGCGACGTAGAGCGAATAGTGGGTGGATGGGAATGTGACAAGAAGGTATGTTTCCCGAGTGCTCTTCCGACTAGTGAGGAAACTCCATATAATGCTGAGACTGAGCCAATATCAACAGAACAAGTTGAACAGCTGGGCATCTTCTTATGATCTGGCTCCCCCCTCTTCATTATCCAACTCAGAAAGGTACGGTGTGCGGGCCTTACGTCAGGGGTTTTAGACTTTTAAAATGCTGCACGCCAACTTTCCCGTCTACCTGGGAAGCGGGCCTTTTCTCTCCCTACTGTATGTGTCCGGGGCTCCAGGGAGGTTTCGAGACTGGGTTGGCAAGTGCTATCTATGCCTTACGAGATTCCTTCCTTCCTCTCTGGAATCGGTTCGTTCTCGCCTCTACCCTGTAGTCTTATGAAGCTTGACCTTGGCTCCTTCCTCCCGGTCTGGTAGAAATGACTACTTGATATAATGAGTCCGTTGGGGCCCATGCTCGTGGAAGCGCTCTCAGCCGCCGACTTCAACAACCTATGGGATGTCTCCCATCTCCTTCCCAGCATAAGGGCGAACTATCACATCTTACCTAGATTCAGTTCTGGGCTGCAACAGTAGCTTTAGGGTATGGTTTCTGATCTGAATGCCCTTCCATCTTCCCTTTCTTTCTGCCTACTTGTACTAAGACTTCTCTTAGAAAGAAATCAGTACGGCTCGTTCTTGTCCCTCTTATTCCCTCTCATTTGAGATTCCCAACTGGGCTTCTAAAGAAAAGTAGCATCAAAAGATAAGAGGTGAGGGACCTACCCATGGTGACTTTCATGAGAAAGCTGCTGCCTGTGATCCGGACACCAATCGGTATAGATCTTGAAGGTCGGATCGGTCCTATACATTTTCGACTAGCCGTCCTAGCTTCGCTAACTTCTTACACTAGCTCTCAAGATGATTGACGCTCTTCTCTCTGCTTTAGGCTCGGGGCTCTGAACCTATGAGCTCCTACTCATAAAGCTACGGACTAGTCCGTCCCTGCTGATTCGTAACCTGACTCTGCTGGCGCTTCCCCCTGATAAAGAAGGGTCACACAAAGAGTTCTTCATAGACTCACTCAGATTCGGCTGCATCTCAGCTCCGCTAGGGAGGTAGGGCCAACTGGCATAGGAGTCTTAACTTTAAGAAGCAGCTGATGCTGTCGCAGACATTTCCTCTTATCTGAGCATTGCATCCCGTGTTGTAGGAGAGAGGGAAAGATCAGAATTGGCATTTGATATTACCTTGAGGAAGAGAAGCTAGTCGGGACTGACTTAATGAAGCTGGGAAAAGGAGAGGAATCACCATTGAGTCCAGTACCGGATGAATAGGTGCTGTACAATGTTATCCATCTGTGCCATGAACTACTCGATTGCAGCCTATTGAAAGTCAACCATTTCAACTCTGAGAGGCAGTCACTTAGCGCATTAGATTAGTCTCCAACCCGGCTAGCTGCATCAGATCCGAGCAAGACATTGAATCGAACCGGAGTCTTTCACTTCACTTATTAGTGAGTCGCATGACTCTTTTGACTTTATAATGAATAATTGAGAAGAATATAGAAATGTATTCGTACGGGACTTCTTCACTTATCATATCTTGACTGAAATTGGTTGACTGTCACCTTGACCCAATTTTGGGTCTTGTTTGTGATTGTGCGATAGTAAGTGTGATTCGCCAAAAAATCCCACTGGCATATAAGTGGATAGCTTTCCCATATGTTGGATAGATGCTTTCACTGACCATCATTATGAATGATGGTCGTCGGTTTCTATTCCAGGTCTCAGCCCCTTCCGAGAAATGGGGTTCCTCTCTGATAAGGCATCCAATTCATAGTACTCTAATGCGCAGTTCTCTTTTATTTCGTGTGTCCTTTTCTCGACATTTTAGTACAATAGACTGTTCTCTTGTACAGTTGGCTTCTGATGTTGACCTTGTGTGTATGGATTTGAAGGATCAATCTCGATTGAGAATTTCAAGAGAATCGTAATCAACTCCTATGCGGATACATGATAAAAGCCTAGGCCAAAGCAAAGAAAAAGAGAAATATCAGATCCCTACGCCCCTCTCTCTCTTGGGCTCTCATGCCCCCTCGCTTTTGGTGAAAAAAGTAAACCGGACCGATCGGTCATTTAAAATACGATAATTCGAATCAAAACGATTCTTGAAGAACAGAATACAACCGAGACTCCTGCATTTAGATCGAAGGCTTAGGGCGGAAAGGTAAAGAATGACTTATCTAAAGAATCCATCTATGTTATGAAGCCAACCTCAAAGTCCTCTCCTCGTATTGCTAGTACCTGGCACCTGTCCAATTATTGGGCTAGCTTGTGCAAGAACCACAGGCGTAGAAGGAAGGTCTCTCGAGCCTCCCCCTCACTGTCTGAGTTGAAATGAGAAGCTTTTTCCTTCGCTTCAAGCTGTAATAAGAATAACTGTTCTTTCAATCCGCTTTCTTTGATGCTGACTTGACCCGCAGAGTTGAACTTGAACTACCTCTTTGATCCTTCCCCTGTAAGGCTTGGGTTGAGCCTTGACTTTTACTAAATAAGGACGAATCCGCCTTTTAAATCTCCCACTCTAAGACTAGTTGAAAAGAGCAATCCCTCGCGATTCACAAAGTAGCTAATAAGACTTCGAGTCAACGAACGATTCAAGCTCATTACAGAAGGCAGTTTAGCTTGATAACTCTTTCAAAGATGGGATCAAAACCTATTCTTTTTCGCATTAGCGTAAGAAGCATCAAAACTCTCCTTACTATACCTTACATCCTGTCATCGCTTTCAGATAAAAGGAAGTTGGAGTCGCTTTCTTTATGCCTTATGACGGAAGGATAGAGGTTTATGGATATGTGTAATATTGGATTGAAAAACCTCTTTTCCCATGGTTGGAGTGGAGGTTCTCTTTACCTGGTACAGATCTCTTTTCTTACAACTAGTAGGAGTGCCCTGGATTTTGTGAGTCTTTCCTAGTTTCATTCTCAACAGGCTTCGTCCCTGCCCTTGAAAGCAAGCAGCCCACTTCGGACTCGCTCACAGGAGAAGCACGGACCTTTATATCCTTCGAGAAGACTAAGCTAAGTAAGAGCTCACTCTTACTTAGAGAGAGTTGGGTAGAGTAAATTGCTCTAAGATAACATCGGATTGGTCCTAACTGCTAGGCTAGATCTTTGTGATTCAAAGCAAAGTGCTTTCTCCTTCACTTCAATGGGTAAAGAAAGACCGGTTGACACCGCTTTTCAAAGATTGATTGTTAGCAGACGTCGTTATCACATAACAAAAAATCGTCCCAACCAAGCAACACTCTCTAACAACAAACAGATACAAGATACAACAAACAGACTCTCTCTCTCCCCAGCACCAAGAGTGAATGGCCCCCATTCACTCCTTAAGCTTACGTGAATGGACATGAAAAACGTAGAAAGATCTACAGCAACAATACAGGTCGAATATCTAAATGGCACGCAAGATAATAATAGTCGTTCATACGAAGAAAAACACACTACGAAAGATCTTTCCATCTTTCCTTACTTTAAAACGAAATATGCCTATCTTTGCTCGACCGAAACACCGAACAAAGAGAATTTGAACAAGCCTGAGCCCAACCTCTCCTCTTTGATCTCTTTCTTGTCGCACCGCTACGTGGGTGAATCGACTGACCGCACCGCAGCACGCGTCCCTTATTCTTCTCAGCCCTATCCTATCCCTGGACCCTATCCTATCCCTCTGCCTTGGGGAAGCAATTCTGTCTCTTAGGCACGGCACTGGTCTTGGGGAAGAACTCCCTGGGCCATCCTTCCAGTAGCACGCCCTCGATCTGAGAATTGATTAGAAAGAGATTCACAATCACAAATGGGAAGCTCACTCCGAGGCACCTACTTCTGCTCACTACACTACGGGGCACGCTGCTGATGATTGGCTCAGATATTCATGAAAGTTTGGAAGCGAGGAAGCTTACTCTCCCTCTTCCCTCCGTACATGAACCGGACGGGAATTGAACCAGTGACTCACGACATTGTGATTGGTCAATTTCTGCCATTCTCATGCATACCTCACCTATGACAAGTGTTCTAACTTGTCCTACCTCAGAAAGTGTTAAAACGAGACAATTGAACGCATAGCTGCGCATCTGAGCTTGTGTTCTTCACTGCCAATTTCGTGCATAGCATACCAGAATGACAACAGAAGTGTTCTTCACTGCCAATTTAACGCATAGTTCCTTTGAAGAAGTGTTCAAAACTGCCACTTGAAAGCGGGTTGCACTGCCGAGTCCGGAGCCTTGTCCTCTGCCGCGTCACGGAGAACTGAGCCTCACCGTTTAATGATTGCTTTGATTTCGCATAGCTCAACTTTGCTGAACCGACCGGAGAAAGATTCATGCTTCTGCTCACTCGCGGAGTAGGACAGGTGGATTGGCTCTGACCGGTAGGGATATGGATATGAGTCTGCCCTCTCTGGACTCGAGAACTACTACTATTACGAGTCCCATCCTTGCCCTCTCCTCCTCGATCGCGTCCCTACTTCTTTCTATTCTGAACTGCCGACTTCAACTCAAGTCTCTCCACGTGCTCCTCCCTTTCTTTGGTAGCCTAGGATCTCTGGCACCGTACTCTTGCCCGGATCAGTGAGCTTGAACTGAACCCTTCCGTATCGACACCAGCTTAACCTTTTTTTTTCGATCAAAAAAGCACTAAAAGATAGCATAGCGGTCTCACTCGCTCCTTTGCCGCACCGCTGGGCTGGGTGAATCTCCTTCGCTTAGCATATCAACAAACCAAGAACTCAGATCTTATTATCTATAATTCAAGTAATGAAATGAAGACCTATACCGCTCCGTAGAGCTAGACTGACTGGTTGACTTCGGGTCTTACTGAACTTCATTGGGAATATCACCGGAAAGCAGGTTGGGACAATGACCCGGGATCTCCGAGAACAAGCACCTCGGCTGACCTGCATTGCCGGCTGATTGCTTCAATCCAATCCCTGCGAAGCCGCTCAACGAAGCCCTGCCTTAAACTACTTCAACCGCAGAGATAGGTAGATCAGTCGCCGCTCTACCAGAACCAGAGATCAGTCGCCGCTCTGCCAGACGAAACCTATCTACTGATCCTCGTCACGTTTGGGGATCTCCAATATTCTAAGGTCGGGTCGAACAAGATATATTTAAACAGAGGGCTCGTCGCTATACCTACTCGCTGGGCTCCATTGCTATAATACTCCATTGCTATAATATAAGAAGTGAGTTAGCACCTCGTGTGAACCATACCATTCCGAGGCTGAGGCGGGGAGGAGTTGTCTTTCGCTTGGCCCAAAGCTACTTGTCCTCTCGCCCAACTGTGGGACAGTCTTCGCTAGCAGGCTTTCCCTCGCCTCCGGTGCCTCTGGTGGAGAGCTGTAGAGACCTCTCGCCTTCAGTTGACTAAGGCGCTCTCTGCCCTTGGATGAGTCTGCCGTCAGCCGTCCTCTCGCCTAACTTCTCTTTACTCTTTATTATTGGTCGATCTTTGATGCCGTCCTTCGATCAGTGAGTGTGGCTGCCCTGCCCTTCCTCTCATCTATCGGTTGCATATCAGCCCTTCCCTCATATAAGTGTTAAGTGCTTATCGGTCCTGACCCTTCTAAGTGCTCTCGCTTGAACCATAAAGATTCCAGCAATGGTTCGCAGGGACAGTAGGTGGGGGAAAGAAAGAAAGACGAAGAGCCTGAGGACTGAGCACCGCTACGTGGGATGCTTCTTCGAACCCATGATCCTGACTCCTTCATTGCTTTTTTCGCATTCCTTAGCCCCGTCACCGACGGGTCTTACCTCGCCTTTCAAGGGCTCTCTGAACCAATGGCTTAATGCTCCTAGGAAATAGGATTCGAACTGGAGCAACTGAATCTCTTGCTTCTCTTTCAGAGCCTCCTACTCGTGCGTGCTTGAACGGTGCAGCTACTGCGGTCGATCGGTGCGTGTTTTGCTTTGCTTCAGATGGTATGCAGAGATTGCGCTCCGCTCCGCTACGCTTAACTCTGCCTGTCGCTCAACTTTGCCCTTCCTAAACTACTTGAACTAGACCTCGAAATGCTCTTCTCTTATATAGGAGTGGTCATTGGCCTAACGAACGAATCAACTGGCATGCGAGTGAGCTCTCTTGCCAGGGATTCGCTGGCCTACCATGGGAAGAAAAGAAGACCTCTCAAGCTAGCGTACGTCCTCTAGCCCAACGATCCAGTCCGACTCAACCTTCCTATCCGAGATCTCTTAACCGACCTCAGCAGCCAGGGACAAGAGATCCAAAGCTGACCTGGGAAGAGTTGAGTGAGAGCGCTCTTGTCCCCAACTTAGCCGAGTCTTCTTTCTGAGATTGATTCTGAGTGGGCGAGCTGACAGAACACTGAGAGGAATGAGTGCTAGTGAACTAGGGAAGGAAGAGGAGAGGAGAATCGGATTACAAGCATCTAGTGCATAAAGGATTCGAACCCATGATAGGCATGAAAGTCGGCTCTCGGAGCTGTAGTGAGGATTGAAAAGGTAGCCCTCGGACCATCAATAGTACCATTTGAGTTTAGGCCAAGCAAAGTAAGCGAAGAAGAAGGATTGCCCTGATTGCTAACAGGCTGGGCTGATTGCTAACAGGCTGGGCTGATTGCTAACGACCTGGGATTGGGATTCGTTTCTCTCTTCGCACTCGCACACCTTACTTATTCCACTCGTGCTTGACAAAGCATTCAGTCGCCATCGTCTCCATCGCTCCTCTCCGAAGCCCGTCTTTCTCCCACCGTAAAGAGGAAACTTCGCAGCTACCCTAAGGACGCGGTTTCTTAGCGTTGCGCTTCGCTCCTCTCTTCTCAGCAATGCATCGGAGGACTCGGCTCCCGCCTTCTCTTCCATTGGATTAGGGACCTTCTTAGTGGATTGCTTTGATTTCGCTACGCTCTTGATTGCAAAGATTTCGCTGTCGCTCAACTTTGCCCCTACTCGAGGTCTTATAAAGCCTGAGACCTTTCACTCACTACTGAGACCTTGAACTCCTATCCTATCGAACTCCTATCCGAGAACAGATCTGCTCTAAGGTGGGCTCGCAATAGTTGGAATGAAGAGGCGAGGAGCGGCTCCTCGGACCGAGAATGATGTCAAAATGCACTAATCGCTCTCCTTGATTACGCCAATTCCTTAATTGACAGCTGATGTCAAAATGCATCTTGAAAAAAGAATAAAATATAGCCAATTTCTCGGTTGAAGAGCTATAGGCTAATTGCTATAGAGAATAGCTTCGCTTCAATGAATTCATTCCTCATGGATTCATTCTTTCCTTATATAGAAGAAAGATAGAAAGAAAGACTGGCTCTTTCTTTTCTTCTAAGAAGTGGGGCTACCTGCTCGCTGTGGGGAAGAACTACCTGCTCTGCCTACTGAACTGCTCTGCCTACTGAACTACCTGCTCTGCCAACTGAACAACCAGCTCTTCCTTTTTAACTACTATTGGATAGTGATCCTTGTTTGACTACCTGCTCGACGGAGGTAGGATCTATGGATTGCTCAGATGCGGAGCGAGACCAGAACTATGCGGAAGCCTTCCGACCCTAGCTCTGTACCTACTGCACTGCTATGGTCCAGGAGTGATTCAAGGAGCGAGCCCACTACACCCACCAAGACAGATAGATTGATTTCAGGCCCATAAGTGCCTAAGAATCTTCGGTGCGAATGAGTTCCGCCTGTCAAAGGCTAGCAGGCTTGATATTCCACTGCTCGTCGGTCTGCCCGACTTTCACTCGCTGCCTCTCCCCTCGCTGTCTTCCATTGCTTGTCCGGTCGGCTCACGTGTCAATGGTACTCACACCTCTGACTCAAGGATCTAATTGTCGCTACCTCCGCCTACCGATCGTGAACTGAATGAGCCTGGCGTCGTATCCTCTTTGCTTAGTTTCACCGCTTCGCGCCTCACCCTTCTCTCTTTCACTGCTAGGGCACCTCTTCCCGAGCTTGAGTGCTTTCTGACTTTTGAACTGGTGACACGCAAAATCTCACTACCGCAGAGTGGGATTGGATTCAAAGACTTCCGTTTAGGTCTCGCTACCGTGCCGAGTTCTCTTGACCGGGTGAGCTGAGCACTCCTTTCTTCGATTAGTAACAGTGAAAAGATTTGAATTGAAGAAAATGAGAACTTATCCTCGTGAGGGACGAAAGAACTGACTATTAATAGAATGACTCTAGAGCCAAGACCACTATTCCCCGGGGTGAGCCCTCTCCACTCTTTCTCTCGCAGCCTTGGATGGGGATGGGGCTCTTGGGCCTTCCCGAGTTGATTGAGCCCTTGTTCTAACCAATCAACTTCAGCTCGTGCCTACTTGAACTAGAACTACTTGAAAACTAGAAATGCTACGAGTACGAGAACTACTTCTGCTTATATACGAGTGGTCATTGGCCTGCCCTCGAAGAAACAACTGATGAAAGGCATGCGAGTGAGCTGAACCCAACTTAGCTTTGCCCATTTTCACTACTTTTGCTGCTATGTCGGATCGACTTTTTAGCAAAAAGAACACCCTTTACGAGCAAGACTACTTTTGCATATATATAGGACAACTTTGATTGCCAAATTGACCAACTTCCAGAGCAACACTACTTTTGCGTATATATAGGACTACTGAAGTTGGTTGAACGATGCCCTATTCTCTATCACTGCCCGG
The DNA here is from genome assembly GCA_037974795.1 of Kaempferia galanga. Classification (NCBI taxonomy): domain Eukaryota; kingdom Viridiplantae; phylum Streptophyta; class Magnoliopsida; order Zingiberales; family Zingiberaceae; genus Kaempferia; species Kaempferia galanga. Next base: position 31,087 of record JBBPFP011756152.1, read on the forward strand.
GCACCTCTATTCCCAACTCCAGATTCGGATTCGGATTCGTGGATAGGTGCTGCGTTGCGCTTCTCAGTCTCTGTCTGTTCCACTCACTGGCGGAGTTTGACTTTGCCGCGTCACCACGTCTACCCGTCGCCACGTCGCGGTCAGTCTTAAGTATCGCATAAGATCGTCCCTCTCTCTCAGTCGTGAATGGCTGAGGATAGTCGTAAATTGCTACGCAATTTATACGGATTTCATATTGAGTCTAACATTGCCCCGTCGGATAGTCTACAATTGCTACGCAATTTATACGGATGTAATTTAGACTCCAGGCACCAGTCGTGAATGGCTATGAAAAACGTAGAAAGATCTGCGATTCAAAAAACACACTACGAAAGAATCTCTCCCTACCCCTACCCCTAAACTGAAATAGTGGGTATTTCGGCCCTCTCGCATACGCTCGAGCTATTACATACCCTCTCGGGAGTGAGTGAGCCTCTGGCCGAGGAACTGTAAGTCATCTTTGAAAGAGAATCTTTCTTAGATGCACGCAGACGTCGTTATCACTCGTCCCTTCTTTCTTTTTTCTCTCTAAACTGAAACTTGAAAGTGTAATTAACATAAAAGCCTCGGGTCACTTCACTCGCTTTCGTCTAATATGGCGCCTGCAACCGGAACAGAATCAACCAAAGAGCTATAAGGACGGTGGAGCTCCTAAAGAAAGATGAATAGCAGAAAGAACTCTACCGGTACTGAATTTAACTAAGCTGCTTTAGTGAATGGACTTGTGCCTATTCACTCAGTCGTGAATGGACTCTAACCATGAACTCTAACCATAGCGCTTCTTCCCTTCCTGACCCCGTATCATTAGCCAAATTCTCCTCTCTCAGCATCGAAAGACCTACTCGTAGAGGCGGAATAGGAATAAGCGGGAAGATTGATGTTTACGGATAGGAGAGAGTGGGCTAAATGAGTTGTATAGAAGGAAGATTTGACAGCGGAGCCAACCACGAGCCGGCTAGCTGCCTATGCCCAATGATCCTTCTTTAGTACTACTGTAATCAAGACTTTTCAACCTCCAATTCTTAATGATACACTATAGTAGGAGGAAGGGCCGAGTGATAACGACGGGGTCCTTGCATTTTGTTTTAGTTGAAGAATCCGCACCCCCGCCGGATCTAGTAAGATTCGCTGCTGATGTCATAGAAGGTTCACTTAGGATTGGATGGCTCAGTAGATATAACTACTTCCCGCGAGTAGAGTCTAGGAAATAGAGACATGTCATTTTCCATTGGCAGAAGAGAGAATTCCAAGTTAATGCTTTAATCATTCCTTCATGGTGCAAGGGGGAGCTCCGTTCAACACTCATTCCTTAAGAAAGAAAGAGAGTTCCTATCCTCTTATTATCCTCGTAGCACTCATTCAGATATTAGCGTCAGAGTGAGGGGAAAGCAGACTTCAAGGGAAGAGCTAGACATGGTTAGGGACTGATTCATTATAGAGAGAGCTTTATCCTATTGTATGCTATAGGTACTCCAGCCGGGAATGAAAAGATGAGAGCGTAAGGACTGGCAAAGAAGGTAGCGATTCCAATTCTATGTATTAGCTGGTGCAGCAGCGGGGGAGCACTTATCATACTAGTTCTGTACGGGAAATGAAGTTCATACAACTAATTAGTTGCAGGTGACGTCAGAGGCTCCTTAAATTCACTTAAATTCAATGGTTGGAGAAAGATCTTTTCTTCGGGTCTAATTAGATACGAATGCGATAGCGACGTGGAGTCCGGTCGGCCTATAAAAGCACTCATTGTGCGAAAGAGACCACACATCATACTCTATCGCACTACAGCGCTCTTTTACTGCTTTTAGGGTCAGGAGTCTTTCAGACGTGCTCTTTATGTATTTCTTGTCTTTATTACGTCTTTGTTCTTGTTGTTGTTTTAGTGTTTGTGTGGGGTTTCTTGGATTGATTTCAGATGCTTGATCAGCAGGACCCTATGGAGCAGAGTGCGTGATTGGCTGGGCATTTGCCAGGAGATGAAGTGAGACGGATGCGAAGAGTCGGGGTGCAGGATATGTGACAAAGATTAGGACATTGGCTACGTCATGTATGAACTCTTTTCTTTGGCAATCCAGGAACCGATGTGATTTTGATGGGGATGTACCGAAGATTGATAGGATGTTCATAAAGATCCATACACATGTCTTTAGATTGTATACCTCTTGTGAGTTCTTAATATATTTCACTCAGTTATCGAAAATCAAAAAGAGCTATCAGTCTCTCAATCCTTGCTATGTCTGGACCCTTTCCCCGTCTTGAGTCAAATGAAGCCGCAGGCTCCACTCGTGCACTTCCGGATTTGTCCGGCTGAGTCCTAAGAGCAAGATCCGCCGATCCCGGTTGAGACTAGGACAGCTAACTCGCTCCATACTTTCATTTCTCTCTTTATCTGTCTTTCTGACGTGCTATGATGGCCAGGCACGCATCATTGGCAGAAGGGACGACCGATGCACACGCGGACCGATCGACTCAACCCAAGGTCCAAGAGCTTTTTAACTACAATAACTTTGAGCTGGAATGACCGCGGCTGCTGGCACCAGACTTGCCCTCCAATGGATCCTCGTTAAGGGGTTTCGATTGTACTCATTCCACTCGAAGAGACCGATTTATTGTCCCCGATTCTGGATTGGCTAATTTGCGCGCCCGCAGCCTTCCTTGCCCGGCTCCCTCTCCGGAATCGAACCCTAATTCTCCCTTACCCGTCACCACCATGGTAGGCAACTATCCTACCATCGCAAGTGGATAGGGCAGAAGAATGATGCATCGACAGCACGAGGGCCGGTGCGATCCGTCGAGTTACCATGGGGCAAAGCCCGCATCAACCTTTTATCTAATAATCCCTCCGCTTTGTTGCACTTATTAGCTCGAGAATGAGGTTATCCGAGTAGGGACATACCATCAAAGAAACTATAACTGATTTAATGAGCCATTCGCAGTTTCACAATCTGAATTCATTCATACTTACACATGCATGGCTTCATCTTTGAGACAAGCATCTTACTACTGGCAGGATCAACCAGGCAGCATCTCATCCAATCATAAAGCCCATCACAGCAATAGCTAGCCAAGAGGCAAGTGCAAGGCCCAGATCAAGGATAGGGTCCCGAACCTGCTGCAGCCGCTTGACAAGCGGGGAGTCCGAAGCCTTTTCACCTCCCACTCCCAAAGGTTGGATCGGCCCGAGTGATGGATCCACCGTACCCATAGCCTGTCCTTCCCATAGCCTGTCCTTATTTTGCTGGATAAGACCAAAGCACCCTGGTCCAAAGTGCTGAGTTACGGTCTAGCAGACCATATCAGCCCTCTTCCTTTGGGAGGCACATGGCTGCCCATGAGATGGGAGGGTGCTTCGTCGTCCATACAAAAGCTCGGCAGATGGAGTCTGTCTATCAGACCACTGGGAACTGGAAAGATAGAGAGCCAAAAGCACTCAATGCCCAGCGTCCGAACAAGCTCCAGCTTGCCAGCATCAGATAGGGTCCTTCTCGGCCAAGAGGTGAGCCGACCGACCACTGCCTCAATCAATGCACTGTAGTCAGCTGTGCGCAATCTCTCCGCAGCCAAGGGAATACCAAGATAGCGGAAGGGGAAAGACCCCAACTGAAATCCAGAGATCTCCAGCAGTCGCTCCCTCGTGCGTCCATCCACTCCAGCCATCTAAATACATTACTTATTAAGGTTCGCCAGAAGCCCCGCAGAGTCCCCGCTGTCAAGAGTCTGATATGTGTGCAGACTCATCTCCTCGCCCAAAGACCAGCAGATCATCAGCGTTTGCCAGGTTACTTGCAGCACACATCGGGTGGAGACGAAATCCTGGCTCTCTAGTCGCCTCACGGAGTAGTCTGGAGAATACCTCAAGGCAGATAGCAAATAGCAGTGGTGATAATGGGTCCCCCTGCCTCAGACCCCTGGCTCCGCGGAAGAAGCCATACATCCCGCCATTGACCGCAACAGAAAATTAGGTGGGAGTTAAGCAGATCCGCGCATGGGAAATCCAAACCCATGCAATGCAGTCCTCAGTAAGCCCCAGTAAACTCTTTCAAAAGCTTGAGGGTTCCGGGATACTCGCTTTCTGGCGTACTTCCTCAGCAACTCCGGCGCTAGGTGAATGTTATCTGCAATCGACCAGAAAAAGGGAGCTGGATCTAGGATGCTGCCATGTCGCCATCCTGCTTGCCAGAATCTTGGAGATTACCTTATAAGTGACTGTGCAAGAGGAGATGGGCCTATAGTCTCTAACTGCTGGGGCATGAGCATGCTTGGGAACGAAGACAATGAGTGTGTGGTTCCACTGCCTGAGTAGCCTGCCAGTAGTGAAGAACTCCATAACAGCCTCCTGCTCCCACCCTGTCCCAGGTTGCCTTATAGAACTTCGCTCCATATCCATCTGGACCAGGCGCGTTCCAAATGTCAAATAATGCTTCCTCTGCGCTGCATCAGACTCCTCCTCTCTTCCTAGCTAAGCACAGGCCCACTGCTACTCTCCTCCAGTCTCAATCCGGTGCATGGCCGTCCCTAGAAGTCTTTCATAATGATGGACAAACTCAGCCGCTACCTCCTCCGGTGGTCTACTCCCCGGATGCCTTGGCAACCGCTACTATGGTATTTCGC